>JBCEWB010081445.1:0-12831 GCA_039654565.1 Peronia peronii | reverse complement strand
AGATAGATAGATAGATAGATAGATAGATAGATAGATAGATAGATAGATAGATAGATAGATAGACAGATAGATAGATTAGTATCCAACGGAGAGTAAAACAGCTCTCAACAAACACAAGAAACTGTTGTCGGAGGATCAGACTATTCCTTTACTCACCAAATTATTTCGGCGTCAGCCAGCCAGATCTTATCTTTCAGTCAGAACAAAAAATATCCGTTTCTGGTGTGGAAATAGTAAATGCTTCTTTTGAAAGTTATTGTTTCATGTACAATATACTTTCCCATAGACAGTTCAGACAAAACTCCGCATTTCAGAAATCACACTGCGAATTCACATTCATTTCAATCCTAAATACATAAAAAGAAGAAAAAACAACAACTAATAATTAACTGTTCTACGACAACAGTCTGAATACCGAAGAGCACAAAATAAGTTTGCTGTTGGCAAGGTTAATAGCTACACGATGGGAATGGCACAGCGAGATAACCGCTCACAGGAGGTTGAAACTAATGAAAGGAGTAAATAATAGCCTACCGTAACAGTAACAACACAATACAGGGCTAAATCTTCATTACCCGCTGGCCTTTGTCAGTTTGGAATTATATCTAGATCTTGGCTTAAAAATCGCTGACCTGAGGCTGCGAGACAGAGTTACGCAAAAATGTAATATTATTAGATGTCAGGTGACACTACATAACAGATCTTCGATGGTCTTGCGCTTACACCCACAGACAAAAAAGAAAATCTACACAGGACCACTTGACTAACAAAGATATTTTTACTTATCACGAAAATTCAAAGTTGCCCACGCATTTACCTATCTTACCAGCATTTCTTTACCACTGAAAATCAATAATGTTGTACAATATTAGATCTACTGCACTATATTGGGTCTGTCGCCTTCACACATAGCTCGCTTGCTATCACATCGCGAGGGATCTATAATAAAAGGCAGTATGTTTCAGATTGAGTCAAGCCTATAAACTACATTGTGATTAGATCAATACAGTTACACTGCCCTTCACCTGTAGGTACTTCGATAGGCCATGCTCATCAAACATCAGTAAATCCAGTCACGAAAGGTGCTGCAAGAGTTAGGAAGGAAAAGCCAGTTTAACAGTGAACTTAGGACATCAAACTTAAGCAGAATAAATCTTTATTATATAGATGCTTTAACCGTCTGCTTTAACCGTCTGTTGTAAATATCCAACATTGTAGAACATGTGATAAGTTAATAGTGCTTTTATAAATAACATTATACAGAGGCACATTCGTAATGTTTACTGAAAAATCAATATTTAAAATTATTATTAGTCTTCAAAAAAATTGTTCAAAATTTAAAACATACCTTTTTTTTTTTAAAAAAAATACCTGAAAATCTTAATACATGGTCTTGAGATCAAACTTCGCCTGCGTTCCCTACTTTCTTGATCTTTATAACACACACAGAAGAGATCATGTGACTCTGCTCCCATTCAAGGCCGAGTTCAAGTTTAAAATTCTACAAACAGGTAGGTAATGTTTAACAGGACAGGCTTGCAAGGGTGGGCCCTTTGACCTAAATACACTCACTTGTCAGGCTGGTTTATACCTTTTTATACCAGTCTCAACGCCGGTATAAGTGCAGAGCAATTTATATTCATTGTGCCATTCAGAAGGTCTTCAGAGGTTAAAATTTGCCATGGGAAGATTATGGTGTGTCACACCGTCAGAACTTAGTCTCACGAGATAGCCGTCGGCAGGTGTGCTGAAAGACACATTAGAACGTAACCTTAAACTTAGTCTGCATGGCCTAACATTTCATCTCTACATTCTATGGAGACCAGGGCGTTTCTAGTTCCTGAAGATAAAATCTGCCACGTCAGTCATAACTTTGGTATTAAGACAATGTATTTGAAATGAGCCACAAGAAATAGGGGTAACGAGATTAGTTTCTTTCACTTTCTACTCATTATTTGTTTATTTATTTATTTATTTTATTTATTTATTTATTTATTTACTTATTTATTTATTTTTTTATTTTTATTCATTTGATTGTTTATTTGTTTAGTTATTTATTTATCATTTATGAATGAAATTGGGTCAAGCATATCTTTTAATATTAATGGCTGTTTCAAGTATAATTCTGTACTCCGAAGAGATTAGGATAAGATCTAGAAAGAATATGTTCATACAGGTATCATATCTTGGAGTGTAATGACTCCACAAGAGCCTTTGTCTAACTAGGGCACATAAAATATGAATGAATACAATCTCCCCATCCCATCCGGTTTTTCTCTAGTGTTGCCCGCATACAATGTTAGCAATGCATGGCTGCTCACCATATAGAGTAACACAGCATGTCACTGAGTAGGCATGGCACGAATAAAAGTGAGCACTGAAACACGAGTAGTTGTACAGTGACGATTAACATCAACAACAAGCCAACAATATTTGCGGTATTTCTATATTTCTTTTTGTCCCATTTAAGAATAATATGGTATTCCATGTTATTTGAGTGTCCATAAACATAACAGTGGAATTCACAATATAAACAGAGAGGCCAATTGATTCTATCACGTTACAAAACACACTATGACATACTAATGAATGGTAATCGTTGGTTACATGATGAAATCGGCCATGCCCAAAAATCGGATATTTATTGCAAAGGCAAGTTTAACTGAAAACTAAATGTACTCTTCCGGGAAGCGTGCAGAATGAAAAATTATTTATCGTTTCAGTTTCGATAGTGGTCAACATTTGTAACATGATTTTTTAAAAAAAATTTGCCTGTCAAATCTAGTGTCTTGGCATGATTTTATCATGCCGCCAACACGAATGTCTTGGGAACGCTGGGAGATTCACAAAAGGTCTATAGCCGCCCTTTCCTAATGAAGCAACTTTTCGTAATGGAGTTAAAGAAATGCGTGTGTTATATGCCAGTGACAGAGTAAATATTCACTATTTCTTCTCGTGTCTCTTGTGTTCTAACATACACAACCTTAGGTTATTCCAACATATACCTCGATTATCATAACGACTTTAGTCCTGTTAAATAAAGTTGGCCCCAGTGACTTCCCCCCAAAAGTGAACAAACAGCTTCGATTTTCCTGCTCCTGGGGGAGCGTTGGTTATGTAACGAGAACAGCTGCGCCATAATTCACTCCCAGGTAATCATCGTGCATGCGCCGAACTTAGAAGGACTAATTCTGATACTGATGAATTCTATTTAACCTTCTGAATACCAAGCAATGACTGGCAAAAGACATCCAAAATTATGTGGAAGCAAGGCTAAATCCAGTTTCAGAACGAATCAGATCTGGCTGTGTTTCGTGGGAATGAAAGTTTCCATTTTATCTGATCAGCATAGCTTCTTAACAGAATATTCAACACATGTACGATGACTTGGAATAAATGGGCAAATAACTTTTTCACCCCAATGCTACTGCTAATCTGGCCTTTTTGATTTAAAAAAAAAAACGCATTTTTTTTTTAAAAAATTCACCCAGAGCTACAGAATTAACTCATCACATCATATCATACATCAAAACTCCCTACAGTCACTCTAAGAATATCTTTATTCTAGTTTTTGGTCAAGTCTAAGATGTGAAAGTTAGTGTCAAAGAGAGCTCTAAATTATCTTCTACGTCTATGTCTAGCGTCTTCTGAGTCGAGAGGTATCATAATGACACTTTCTTTATCTGAATCATCACATATAACAAGTTCTAGACTATGTTTGGCTAGCAGAGTGCGCCAGATTGATTGTTGTGTGCACACGAAATCGGAAGTCTACATGAGTTTACACTGAAAAGGTCGAACTACGCTAATACAACTTCTGGTACACTTTTGTGGCCAAGACAGGTAAATAAGTAATAACAAAATGGATAAAAATTCCCCAGTAGAGCAGCTGCATTGATTAATCGTGGGCTTTGGAAAAATATCATTTCGCATACCGAGTTTAGGACGTAATACAGACGGAATACTGAGATATCAGGAAACAAACAAAATAATGCCAACAAACACATACAAATAGAAATAATAATGCTAGTATAAAATGAAAATTTAAAACAACAACACACACACACACAAAAAAAGAAAAAGAAACAAACATCAAACAAAGAAAAAAACAATACAAGAAATTTTAAAAATTCACCTTCAAAATGTTCAAACTGAAATTATGTAAAATCTCAACCTTCATCCATCCCCCCCCCTCTCCCCCTCCTTCCCCCTCCCTCTTCCCTACTCCCACGGGTCGTCATCTAAGCACCGGAATGACGTTATCTGCACATCTCTGCCAAATGTTAGACTACGCAATCAATCATGCACTCTGACGTCACGGCGAGCCGAGGGCGGTTCATTTGTGCGAGTAATAGATCGCGTCACAGTTGTGAGTCGACAACTTTAAAAATCTGTTTGCGTGGAAAGGGCCAAAGCAGACTGTGTCCTATGCAACTGACACTTCGGCTGAGAAATACTGCTGACTACGTTAAAAAAAAAAATTAATATACATAAAAAATACAAAATATCCCAAGATTCCATGACACTTTTCTTGTTGTTCATGTTCTTCTTCTTCCTTTTCTTTTTCTTCTTCTTCTTCTTCGTCTTCGTCTTCTTGTCCTTCTTCTTTTTTTTTTCTTCTTTTTCTTCCGTTCTTCTTTCTTTTTTTCTTCTTCTTAAACGTCCTCTTCATTTTTTTCTTCTTCTTCTTCGTTTTCATCTTCTTCACCCTCCTTTTATCCTTCATCAATTTCTCTATTTTCTTCCTTTTTTCCTTTTGCTCGTTTTCTTTCATCTTTTTCTTCATCATGGTCGTCTACTTCACTTTATTCGTCTTCTTTTTCATCTTTTTTCCTCTTCCACTCTTCTTTTTTTTTTCTTGATTCATATTATTCTTCCTTGTTTTTTGTTGTTGTTGTTGTTGTTGTTGTTGTTTTTGCTACGGACCTTTATGAAATGAGGAAAGTTGATCTAAACTGATTTTCCGTGCCTCAAATTTCATGGGAATACCAGATAGAATGTTAGTTAAAAAGTGCATCAACAGGAAAATGAAACAGTAAACCCATGTGTCTGGTAATAAACTATATAAGAAAACATAAGTTGAGAAACCTTTTGTGACTTGATTGCAAGCTGATAAGACTTAAACTTCAAGTAAAATATATGCTCAGACTACTTTTTTTAAAACATTATTTTGACCAAATTTTTTGACCTGGATGGAGAGATACAGTATTTATCACGCTTTTGGTCCTATTGAAGACAAAAAATTGAAAAGATGTGAGAAATGGCATAAAAAAACGTTCAGCCCAACCTGAAATAAATAGTCGTGTTACAAGATAAACTTCAAATAAGGATGTTCTCTATAATATGTTGCACTCTGTGTTACGTTCTCTTTACGCCTTTTTCAACCTCCTCCGGGTGGTTATCAGGTGCCTCTGTGTCTTGGGCATTAAAAATGTGTATTGAAGGAATCAACCCACGGATTTTTCACATAAACAGGTTGACGTATGCGGGGGGCGTGTGTATATCGAAGAAGGGATGGGGAGGGGTGTATGGCTGGCTGTCTCTAATGTATGTATATATACGTGTGTGCGGGTGTTTAAATGTGTGTATGTGTTCGCGTATATGAGATTATAATGTATGTGTCTGTATATGGGCGTGTATGTTTGTGTGTGTTTATGTGTGGGTGAGTAAGTGTGTGTGCGTGTGTGTAGAGTCTGTGCATGTGTATGTGTGTGTGTGTGTGTGTGTGTGTGTGTGTGTTTAATTCAAAAGCCCATGGCCACGTCTATCTATTTATCAATCAGAGACAAAAACGATTTTTTGGCCCTCGGCAAAGTCAAATGTTTACACTGCAATGAAGTCCGACTTAAAGCTCGGGCAGACTGACTCCCGCTGAAAGCCTATCGTGTAAACAAAGGCAACCTGGGGCATTGGTCCGTTGGATCACGGTTTGATAAGGTAGTTTTACATTAATGGACAGCATCTCCTTTCCTCTCTCTCCCTTCACCATCTTCCCTGCTATCACTCAAATTTTCTTATTCTATTACTTTTCTCAGGCCGCCTCTCATTTCCGTCCCAACAAAATGAGATATACCATCCTTTTGAATTGTTTCAGCAGAGGGTAAACTAATTAAAAAACTAAAAATAAAAATGCATTCATATAGGTAGTAAGAGACAAAAATTAGGAGGCTTGCATGCTTAGGTAGGGGTATTTATTACATAGATTTAAATCCTCGCCTAGATTTGAGGTAACGCATAATTTAGGAATATGTAGGCCTAGGTATTTTAAGACTCGCAAAAGTCCTTTTTTGTTTTGTTTTGTTTTATTTATTTATTTATTATTATTATTATTATTATTATTATTATTATTTTCTTATGTCTGAGCCAAGAAGGCTAGACGTCAAAGTTCCCAGTCCAAGAAAAAATGTCCAAATTCTGCGTCAGTAGAGGATGGATTTCCACTGTCCATTTCTTTCAGTTCGGTCATCCATGTAACATAGAAATGAGAAGTGGTCTGGACATTCTACATGATAATATCATTTATTGTTAAATTATAGTGAGACACTGTGCAGTCTTACAGATAACTAAGGTTAACACCAAAACATAGAAAAAGAAAGTTCTGCAGATACAACGTTTCTGTCTTTGATTAAACGAAGGCGAATTTCTGAGACAAGGCAGAATGATGGTGTGCAATCGAATGTAGACAAATCTGACTATGAATTTGTCATTATTTCCAATTTCATCTACAAATTCATTCATCCGTTTTGCGCTCTTTTGATCTAGTTATTCAACAAATATCTTTCAAATGCAGGAGCAATGAAGCTTTAAAAATGCTGATGCTCGGATGAGTAAGAAAAAAAAAGTCTGAGACTTCCCTTGAAAGCTTTGCAGGCTCGTTGCTTCGTTTATCATTCATTATCTCATCATTCAATCTCTGGCCGTCTCCCTCATTGATATTGATTCCCCAGCCGTGGCTCCACTCAGCCGACTTGGAATTCGTACATCTCTTTCATTCTTTATTATGAGAGCTTGCATTTTCAGTTTCATATGAATGTAGAGTCCTTTTTACTAGTTTCTTTCCAACTCTTTCATTTTTCAAAATCAGTTCAATGGTGAAGATTCCCACAAGATATTGAATTAAATATCTTCCAAAGATTGGAGTGAGAAATATTCCTATTACATTTTATCTTTGTTTGTTTGTTTATTTGTTTGTTTGTTTATTAGATTTCCTCAAGCTGGGGAAAAGCTATTGATAACTGGGGAAACACATCTTACACATATTAGCTATACAACAAAACATTCGCTGTTGTCAACGTGTTCGCCGATGTTCCAACAATTTCCAATGATAATTCTTCAAAAGATCGAATTGTTGGATTTCGGTGGTGTGCTGGATTAATATGACAAAGCGCCAGCTCACACTGTCTAAGGAGGGAAAGAACTATTAACACGGGGAATTATTGGAACATCCTCGACGTTCCTCCAGATCTTGACCCCTGTGACTGAGATCTTGTCCCAAATGTAAAAAAAAAAAAAAAGTTTCAAGAGTTAAAATTTGACTCGGAAGAGGGTATAAATTTGGCCAGAAGAGGTAAAATTAAATAACCCGACAAAGCCTCATTCAATAGCAGGTTGTGCCGCATACGCAAAAGCGTTGACCTGATGGCGAGTGTTTCGTTGTGTTGTTGTTGTTGTGTTGGGGTTTAACGACACATCAGAACGATGTCTCTCCTGGAATGTCGAGGATGGCACTCCATGGGAGACACCCCCACCGGTGGCGGGCTTACACCGCCTGCAGGTGGGAGCAGAGAACCTACTTATAAACCCCGGACCCCCGCGGGGGTGTTTCGTTGTGTAGCTGATATGTGACATGCATGTTATATCAATTATCAATTTTCTACAATTAAACTTTTTGAAATATGAAAGACCAAAACCAACTTTTATAATGGATCTCGTTATGTTCTGGTTATCTTGCCATTTATTACATGAGGTTTAATAACATAACACGGCCAGTCTGTTGAGTGTAAATGAGACCTCTCACCAAAGCACATTATTTTCATCATGTCTAAGACAAAATGGCACACAGGGCACCCAAATAGGATGGAACAAAACAAGATTGATAACCTCTGAGCACTTAGTAATGACAAAAACGCTGTTTCATCTAGAAGAGCAAAAATGCAGCATGCGACAAAAACTGCTATGTGAACGATTCTCTTATCAACCAGCATCTGCTCCCCAACTGTTTCAATTACTGAAATGAACATCGATATGACGATTGTATGCGTAATAGAAGTGAAAATTGCTCTTGCATTAAGAACATCTGTTACACTAGCAGTCTATCACAATCTTGCTAGTGAAAATAACTACAAAAATGTGACAAAGTAAAATAGGTTATTATTTTGCAAATTCAGATACTGACATGATTACGGCAGCCAAAATAATAATAATAATAATAACGGAGTGACGATTGCGACCATTTGGAAAGTTTATTAGGATTTGGGCCAGATGAGCATTTTTAGCCAGATTCATCTCGGTACTAAAACGTTATGTGGTGAAAACTGTTCACAAGCCAACAAAATTAAGGCCATAATATGGCCTCAATACCTGCTACCAAAAAGACAAGCTTTTCTCATAAATTGATAATCATATAATGGAATCAGTAATGTCCATGCCATGTTCCAAACAGCTTATGTTTCTCTGTCTCCTCTTCCCTCCCTCAATCTCTTCAATATGCACAAGCGTAATTGAGTAACACGGCATCCTCTGTTGTCTTGTCTTCCTTCCCTCCTTCCCTTTGTTTCAACAACTCCCTCACCCCTCCCTCCTTTCCTCTTCCCTCTCCTTCCTTTCCTCTTCCTCCTCCCTTTCCTCTCCCCCTTCCCCCCTCCCCAAATAACAGTTCCCTGAATTCACCACCCACAGAGAAAGGGTTTATGAGATTATTATGTAATTTTGAAGATGAATGATTGATTTTCCGTAAGTACAAAGTCTTCTAACATCAAACACACTGTTCAGTAACGCTAGCCGAGAAAACAGTAATGTTTGTTTTGCCCGACACTGTTCAAACAACAAAACTGAAAATCTTGTTTTCATCTTGGCTCCGGATTCAGCCTCAGACGCTACGTACTGTTCCTCATTCGTGATGTTTTCTTTTAGATTATTGATACAGCCTATACTATAACAACAATCACCCTCTCCGTAGTAAACTGAGTTCTCGATATTAAGTAAGCAAAGAGAACAATAACTTTCTGTCTTGCTATTTGTGAAATCCTATTACAAACAGAAACAAAAACAGACAATGCCTTAACTAGACAATTTATCGTCATTGATCTCACTCGCCCATGTCACTGTCTCACACCGAGTCGCACTCTGCCCTCGCTATCATATGACAAACTTTGATTATATTAATACAAATTTCAGTGTGAAATATTGTCGTATCACATTGCGGCTGATAACTCTGAATGCATGCCAGCAACGGGCTTTTCTCAAATTCGCGTACACGGGTAAAATGTGTAGCAGAAAGAGAAGCGCAGAGAAAGGGGAAAAGGAAGAGAGGGGGAGGGAAGCAGACGGATTTTCCGTTTTGTAAGTCTGTTTGCATACAACATAATTATTCTGTAACCGTTCAAAAATCGATTGACATGTATAACTGTGCTCCGTAACAGCAGGCCCCGTATGCCAAGGAACCACTTGGATACATAATCAACATAAGATGGGATTACATATTATTGATTGTGAAAATGCAGTCGTCCATACAACAGGCCCAGAAGTTACCATTTTGCTCCAAACGCCACAGAAATGGATTCGCTCTAAATCTTGCAGTGCTCACATCGTGGAGACTACAACGCTTCGTTTCTTGTTCTATTATCAACATTGTGGGTTGTAATAAAGTGATAACGTGTATCACCTCAGGTGTTTACATTACGGTTTCATAACAGATCCATTGTCATGGACTTGTTTACTTCCGCGTCAGCCACTTTGAGTTCGCTGACCTTGTGGCAAACTTCCGGATTCGTGACATCATATGCAATGGATCTAGAATAAAATCCATTGCAGTGCGTTTGTTTATTTTGCGTCAGCCATTTTGAGTTCGCTGATCTTGTGGCAAACGTCCGGGTTTTGACATCACATGCAATGCATCTCTAGCAGATGTTTCTATACAACTTATTGGTGTAATAACGATGAAATGACAAAGAAACATGACAAGGCACGAGACGATTACGTAAAGTTGCAAGCACTGCCAGTGAAAATGATCATATTACACCACTGCTCACATTCCGACCTCAGTTACTACATAGCCGAGTCTCTCGCCAAAGGGAGATTGAGAAGGGCTTTATTGCATTCACAATATATTACAATGTATTTCTGAATACAAATTGAAGACCCTAGGATGAAAAGTACACGTCCTCATTATCTTGAAGAAAAAAAAAGTTGTTTGTTTGTTTGTTTGTTTGTTTGTTTTGAAGTCATGTGTCATTCTAGATACTTCAGTTTTACATTTAATGGTGTTTTGAAAGTTCGTACCTCAAATTTGAACTATCGCTCACCGATTTTTCTTTTTTCTTTTTTTTTATCCATTTCGTCCTTCTTGGTCTTGGCTCAATATGTATGAAATGCGACTAAGGTACTTTTCGCTCTGAGCGTTTCAGTTTCTAATAACAAGCTGGAGTCTTCTTCTATTAGCATGAGAAAGACCACTTTAAGTAATATAAGAGGCAGCTTGTGGTATACAAAATCAATAATTATATTTTTATTAGAAGACATTTCTTGTTTTGTGTTGTTTTGTTTTTATGTCAATTATTTTCTCTTCATTTTCACTACTGAGCTGTGCAATTTTTTTCTGAAACACACAAGCTGGTGTACACAGTATGTATCGTGAATTTCTGTACAGAGAGCTAGTACGTAACGGTTAAAAAAAAGACCTCGGTATTTTTACAGAAAACATACTTATCTGACAATAAAAGACTATCAATTTTTAATGTACGACTGTTATAAGAAATGCTTCCGGTGGGTTAGCAATGCTCGGCGCCTTTAAGACTTTCTTTTAATAATGCTTCAAAAGGCATTTGGCCACATTGCGACAATTAATTTTTAGGTAACACATCAGTAACAGTCAGGCATTTGTGCCTAACAATGTGTATATAAAATTACGCATAGACTATTGCCACCAGGTGATCAAAATAAAAACAGTGGTCTATTGCGACCAGGTTTTCCTATTTGATCAATCAAATTGCTTTGTTTGATTTGACCAGGACATTGAACTGGAACTTGTAGATTCTAGATCTACAAGGGAGAAGTTTCACACCAAGCCAAGTGGCTTTGAGGTTAGATTTAGGGTCAGGGTTAGAGGTAGGGTTAAGGTAAGAGTTAGGTGAGATACAGGGTTTATTCATGTACCTTGGAACATTTAATTACAATATTAAGCCATCTGGTGGCAAAGAGACCATTGGGACTATTTTTACCACCTGGTAACAATAGCCTTATCATATAATTATACCAATAGTAAAAAAATGCAAAATCCTTCTGAGAATTGGAAATGAAAATGTCCTTATGTGACCAGAATCAAGTTCTGAGAAAATCTGGAGTTTGGAGTTGTATCTCCTGTGTGTTGGCATTCATGAAAGCAGACTTAAGATGTAAGGTATAAATATGTATCTTTATTTTGCTTTGACTCAATGTTTTTACGAAAGACAATGAACGAACAAGTAGTCCAACAAGTCAAGGATATCCTTATCAAAAAGTATTTTTAAAAATTAAAATGGCAAGAACATTTTTCTTTTAAAGTCCGCTACTATCATAAAATAATATGCAATTCCGCCACCCAAAGTTTAATGCAGCGGCAAGAAATGGGAGATCGCTGTACTCAGCCCTATCACTTTCCTTTGCCAGACAAAAAAGGTGCTGAGCAAGCAGTATAAAGAACAAAAAAAAAAAAATCCCTTATTTTCACGTCATTCGAAAGACTGATCACTAGCAAATTTGATAAAAATATAACAATAAAAAGAATTCTCTTTATACCTAATTAAACAAACAAACAAACAAACAAAAACGAAAAGAAAAACCATAGTATGTTTCAAGCAAAGGGCGTAAAAGTGATTTTTTCCCCCCTCTTTACTCTGTTTGTTCAACATTTCTTTGGTCTGGCAAAGAAAAGTAATAGGGCTGGGCACAACAATCTCCCATTGATTGGCCACAGATATACATAACACAGTATTTAGATTTTCACTGTGTTTGTATGTCAGTACGCCCCTATCATGACATCTGTTACCCAGTGAAATGTCCCCAAGTGTTGAGGGACTCCCCCACACTGAATGACTAATGTCTATCATAAATTCTGAATAACCCCAGTCGTAATTTCCCTCTTTTTTATGACTTTCATTGATTTTTTTATTTTACTATTACCCCTTGAGCAACTAATATTGTGAACATTAACATACTGAAAAAATCATTTCAAAATTCTGAATCTGATTTTTACTAAAAACAAAATCGAAATGTCACTGGTGTATTGATGTTTGTATATCAGCGAATGGCAAAAGAAAATTGATTTCAGCACAACATTGTACAAGAAATAACAAATATGAACGCACAAGACCCTAGGCCATGTAAGGGTTAAAAATAGTAATTTCACTTACTTTTCTATTTCTAATTGTTATTCCTATTAATATGTATGTTTATTGGTCATGTAGCTTGTTCTTTCTTAATATATATATGTCTGTGTATGAAATATAGATCAGGATGGTGACCTCACCTGCATTAAAAAAAATGAAGGTGCGTATTTAATTGTGCCCCCTCCCTCCCCCCCCTCCCATCTTCCTCACCCCCCCCCCCCCCCACCACTCTTCCTCTCCTCCCATC
>JBCEWB010081434.1:0-12831 GCA_039654565.1 Peronia peronii | reverse complement strand
TCATCATCATCATCATCATCATCATCATCATCATCATCATCATCATCATCATCATCATCATCATCATCATCATCAGCGTCATGAAGTATCCTGCTTGGTAAGTCTGGCTATCATTTCCTTCCAAACACCTCTGTCCGTTCTCGTTTCAGCCTATCCGTCACGCTCTCCAGTTTTAGCCGCGACATAAAACTGGCCAGTACTATTGTCTTTTGTCCTCCTGTGTTCTTCACACTGTCATCCAGTTCACAGGTTATCATCTCTGTCACTAACATATGGAGTAGATGGCAGACAATTTGGTACACAACTGTTCCTGTCTCAGGTGAGGGAAAAAGTTACCAACTCAAGATGTACGCAGAAGACGAGGTTGTCGTATATGAGGGAAACATCACAACAACAGCATCAGGCTCAGCTAGCACCACTCTTAGACACAACAATTTACCGATCAAGACCGTTGTTCTCCAGGACAGTGAAGGATCATGTCTGGTCGTGTGTGAGCTGATCCTCTACGGCGGTAAGTCACCGGTGACAAGACCACCTATCCTATCCAGTTAAGAATAATAAGTAATTTCAGTGAAGTCTATTTTGAAAAGCTGTGGCGTCATCTTTGATATACTAACCCGGCGCGTGATTCAACAAGCTTATCACCCTTTGAATAGTTAGCCTAATATGTTATAAATAACAAGACTCAGGGCACTATAAATCGAATACCTGACCCAGCGAAATGAGAGGTGAGATTTAAACCGGAAGTCTGACTACTAGTCTTCTTGTAAAGTTTGGCTGTCGTTGTTGCTATTACCACTGTGGTCCTCAGATACAGTGTGCGCTGACGGACGCTACGGGCCAGACTGCGAACACGAGTGTCTCTGTGAGGGCGGCCATTGTTTGGCCAGCTCTGGCCACTGCTTGACCGACTGTGCCGAGAACGCCACTGGTCTCGCCTGCTCATTTTGGAGACACCCGGCTACGAAAAGCAGCGACAAAGGTCATCCATCTCACAACAACATAGTCTTTCACTTTCTGTGTTCGTAAAGACCCCACAGGTCTTGTGCTCGCGATAAAACAACGATGTTGTGGTTTAACCCCCCCCTCCCCCGCTCCCTTCACACACACACACAGTCTGCCCATGCCGTCAAAATCGGGATTATTTGTGACCATCTCTATTGTGTAGCTTTGCCAGTAACTAGGGGAATTGTTTAAACAAAAGGAAAAAACAAACAAACAAACAAACAAACAAAAAAGCTTGTCTTCTTGTCATTTGAAAGACTGATAAATACGGTAATAATAAAAATAGGGAAGCACAAAGTAATAATAATAACCAAAAACAACAACAACAATAATAAAACTAACCCATAAACATAAGAGTACAACTATATATATATATATGGTAAGCTTATAATAGGAAGAAATCGTTTCCTTACACCATAAACTTTTCGGAATGTTTCAGAACGTGCATTTCAAACAAAGAGCGCAAAGCGATTTTTCCCTTTGCTGTGCTTGTTCAAAATAATCTCCAGTCATGACGTGGTATTTTTTTTTTGGATGTAGACTGATGAAATGATTGTCAATAATTTATGAGAGCTATTCGGCAATATTTAGTATCATGTTACACTTAAGATTAAATTCTAGTGGACTGAAGAGAACATGTTAATTATAAAACACATGTATTTGGTGCCATATTCCTGGATTTTGTTTGTTCTGTTCAGGCTGGGTACCCTGTCAAATGTCGACCTTTGTAAAATCAGACGGTGCCTGAATTAAAAATCGGTCGTTGATGAGGTTAGACTGGTCCTTGGTTCTTCCATAACTAATGGTTTTCCCTTAGAATCGCTCCCGTTGACCGAATCGATCCTGTGGTGTGGGTATGCAAAAAGCGGGCTTAAAGCTGTACATATGTCATTTTCCAGATAGCTTGGCTAAAGAAGTATTTCCAATATGCAAGGCAATCAATATCATTCTTGCCTAAATGGTGTCTGAGGGGTCTTCGTGGTCATTTTGAAAGTTGCACTGCTGAGGGCAAAGTATGGGGGAGCAGCGTTCACCTCAGCAAGTCGTCCGTGCGTCTCTATCGTTTATTGAATTAAATTTTATTTGTCCTCCTGCTAATACTTTTAAAATAAGGGAAGGAACTAGGTTGGCTAGAGCAGATCATGGTCACTACAGAGTTGTGTTCCCTAACGCTACTCAGGATGCTATCTAGTATGTTCAGGGGAAATCTCTCTGTGTGAGTGTGTATTTGTGTGTGAGCATGTGTTGTAATTTTTGTTCTTTCATTTCTTTAAAGTTTAATTCCTCAGTTCATAAAAATAGGAAATTATCCTCACCAAGGCCTTTCAGAATACAGCGATACTTACTAGCGCACAGAGAGAGAGAGCGAGAGCGAGAGAGAGAGAGAGAGAGAGAGAGAGAGAGAGAGAGATTATTTATATCTAAACATCTGTATTTTCAGAAATCCATGTAATGTTTTCAAAATCTTTCAAGAAACAATGAAGTTACTCAAAATATGCGAGTTGCACAGGGTTCTTATATAAATTAAATGGCAACCGAGCCAAATGTCTTTATGAATATTAGCGTTGTTGGCGTCTATGGAGTGGAGGTAGGGGAGTAGGGGGTAGGGGTTGGGGGGGGGGGTGTAGGGAACATGGTGGACGGGTTAAGACACTTGTCTTGGGATGAAAGTGTAGTGGCTGCAAATTCTATTGAAGAAATGGGAAAAATCTGAAATTGTTTTTTCAGTTGTTCACCGCTCCTCAAGTATCTCTCGCCAGAAAATCCGACGCCTAGTCTTTTCAGATAGTAAATGATAGTTTTCAAAAGTCGCCTGTCGTGTGGACGTTAAGCACGTTGAGGAAATCTTGACGGTTTAAAATCGTCTCTTGAATAGACAGGGACGCTGTTTTCCGATCAATTTTCAAATGTCCAAGATCTTATTTAAAGCCGAGTAAATTGAAAGTTTACATGCAAATAAATGGAGCTCTATGGCGAATTTGGTAAAGTTTTCGGAATTTGTTTTGGATAGCTTATCACTTTTTCCGCTCAATTTTGGTCTATGACATCTGTCTGACGAAAGGCATAATAGGACAGGGAGATAAGATAACATAAACTTTGCTTGTCCTCAAAAGGAAATTCCATTAACCGTTAATGAGACACAGTGTGCCTGCAAAGACACATTCACATTGACAAGTAAAAAAGACAAAAACATCATGAATAACACCAGAACAAGGCAGATACAAGAAACATTGTCTCAGCTTGATAAACGTATCACTGCTGGCAGCTCTGAATTTCTGTACCCCTCACGATTAGTTCTTACATGCAATAAAAGCCAACTTCCCTCGAATCTGAGATATTTTACTTAACATTAAATTGGGTGCATAAGATCTTCATGCCCAATTATCTTAAGCTTTGATATATAGGGCGTCAATGTATGCACGATGTCCTTAAACAATTTGAAGTCAGCCACAAAATTCTAAAGTGTTATCTGTGGAACGATTGAATTTGATGGCTTTATGGATATACGCTTTTCAGCGAAATAAAGAGATCTATACTGGTCTGAACTCACAGTGATCAGATCCTCGGTGTTTGCCTCAACCTGTTCGCCAGGGACCTACGGCCTCGACTGTCTCCACTCGTGCAGTGACTACTGTGTCAACAGCACTTGTGACCCTGTGAACGGGACCTGCTTGGAAGGCTGTCTGGGTGAATATCTGCCATCTCTCTGCGAAATGTGTGAGTTTCGCTCTGTTTAATTTGTATGATCAGAAGAAATTGGGTAGAAATTTTAGTGTTTTAGGGAATTTGGCCCATCTCTGTTTACTGTTAAGTTTTCTAACTGCTAAGGGTACATAATATCCACATGAACTTTCGAATGCTTTCATCCTTCTCTGATAAAGCTGGACGTCGAGTTGTCCTACTCAAGAAACAGGGGGACGGTAGAACCATTGAAAAAAGCATGTCTGCACCATTCCCATTCCCACCGTAGAATTCGAAGTCGATATCTAATCTTTGGATCGGGCCAAATACCCAGTAGACATTGAAAACTGACTGTTTACATCACCAAATTTAAAACACCATCACAACAAAACCAGTTGACAAAAGACCAAATTGTCGACTTTTAAAAACGTTATGAATTATAAATGATAATTGTAAAAATGAGACGGGAATTAATGAAACCAAAAATCAATAACATGAAAAACATTCATCAAATTCAAATACCATGAAAAAAAATTCAACATTTATAAAAATAGCCACATTAAGGAAAGACCGCCAAATCTGTGAACACCGTGCATGCAAAGTTAACAAGAGTCATCCGATCTGAGTTTCGCTCACCGAAATTTCGTCGTCTCAGAATGAAGTTGTCCAAACCACATAATAAAAAAGTTGCAGTTAGAACAATTTAAATCTGGGACCACGATTTATGGCCAGCCTTCAGTGACTCGGGTTACCTGGTCTGTTTTTAGGTTCGCCTAAATGACGGCATATCCTCGTAAGTGAGCTTTACTTCAGTCTAAAGAGAACTTGATTTACTCGTACTTTATCTCAAGACAGTGATGTGCGATACGCAGCAGCTTAAATTGATGATTTATTACTAAAGCAAACAGTTAATTTATTATACCGATTTGACGATTGTTTCGCTTCCTTAAAGTGCCTGAATTTGTGGAATCGATAAGACAGATATTTTTCTTCTCAGTAAAGTTTATTTTTTCTAAAATTCAAGTAAAAAAAATTATAACTTAGAAAAAAAATAAAATCTGTCTTTTGATTACTAAATCTACTCGTGCCAAAAATAAATCCTTTTCTTTCTCTCCTTCTTCCCTTTCTCTTTCTTTCGTTCTTTCTTTTCTTTCTTTCTTTTCTTTCTTTCTTTTCTTTTCTTTCTTTCTCTCTTTCTTTCTATCTTTCTAAACTAGACTAGAATATGTATTTTGTCTATTTCCGGGAAAACTACGTCCTAAAAATAAAGGTCATAGGAATAAAAGACGTTTTGATAATTAAAAAATCCATTGTCAAACCTGCCATTATAGCTTGGCTCTCCCCCCCCCCTCCCTCCCAACTCTCCAGCTCCCAGCTTCTGCAACGAGAACTGTACAGACATATTGTACAAGAAGAAAGGCCCCGGCACAGGGAAATGTTCTGAAGATCCCTCTTCCTGTATCGAGAGTGAGTACTCAGTCATTCATGTAGCTTCTTTGTCACTGTGTAGGTGACCGTTCAATGTTGAGGATAGGATTATTTCGGCTTTGAATAAGTGCCCAGTTTGGTCGGAAGAAGTTGGGATGGAGGTGTGGGAAATTTTTGCTCTGCATAGCGGCATCTCCGCCTACTCTTGAACTGAGATTTAACTGCCAGTGGTTCTTTAAGTGCGCAATGTACACAGAACCTCAAAAATATTTTAGTCCTTATCCGAGAAGATTAGATTTGTGGCTTTTTTTTTATCCAAGACGCCCATCTTTTTATATAATTCATCTAAATATCCCAGGATGTTCTAGTTTATCCTAACGATCAACACTGTTTCATCTTCCACCTCACCCACGATGTGGTGGGACTTTTATTTTCTTCTTATTCTAAAAACTCTGAAGTCGAATTGCTTGGTGACTTCGAGTTTTACAATGATTTAGATAAACTTTACACTCAGAAGAAAATCATATACTGAATACTGTATTTGTCTGTCCGTCAGTAAGTTGTCCTGTGGAAAATGGACTAGGCTTCAATTACCCGGTCGTTCATACGGGTAGAAAAGTACATGATGTTCGTGGAGAGTTTAGATGATGTTGTTCTTGCTGTCGATATAGATGAAAGTCTTGAGGTTCAGCTGGAGAGATTCACCCCCGCGGAGGTCCGGGGTTTATAAGTAGGTTCTTTACTCCCACCTGCAGGCAGTGTAAGCCCGCCGTAGGTGGGGTGTCTCCCATGGAGTACTATCCTCGACATTCCAGGGGAGGCATCTCTCTCTCTCTCTCCTTGCTCCTGTCTTCTATCCCGCTCTCTTTTCTCATTTCTTCCTTCACGATCGCCATCAGTACCCGGTCCACTGAAAACATAGGTCTAACCGTCTCTCCTACGACTGCGTAGGCATCTGCTGGCCGTGGGGTGCGACCACGATATGCCTTTCAGCCTGGCAAATAAAAAACGGAGACTGGATGGGGCTGACCTCTCCCCATCCTTTTCCAGTAAAAATCAAAGAAACAGTTTTAAGCGCTTCTTGGTGCTTCACAGTACTCAAATGGACAGACCACTGAAAAATGTTAACGTTTTTCAAATCTATAAAAACGTATGCAACAACGCTTCTCCAAACTGCAGTCTGGCAACCTGCTGGTTGATTGCAGGGAGCACCTGCATTCAGAGGCACTGTTGAAGGCCAAAACCTTTTTGGATGTGCCCATGGGTGTGACGCCTCACAAAAGCCTGAACAGCTCCAGAGACGTCATTAGAAGCCGAGATTTGGATGGTTGCCCCGAAAAAGAAACAGTAGAGAGCACTGCAGGAGTTACTGACATCCGGTGTATCAGCATCCGCCGCGGGTGTCAGAGGATCACTACCAGCACCATCATCCTGACATTCGACACACCAGCATCACCGGCAAGCATCAAGGTGGGATACCTTCAACTGAAGGTCCCAGATCACATGCAATGCTTTAAATGTCAGCGATTCAGACACACTGCAGATCCGAAGTGTCCCAACTGCCAAGGCGAGCACACGGCGTTCGATAAGAACTGCCCGAGATGGCAAGAGGAAAAGGCTATTCAGCGCCACAGAGCCACTGAAAAATCCAAGGATTCTCAGAGACGCTCGTCAGAGGCGAGGGTGAAAACCTCAAACAGGTTTGCTGCCCTGGCAAATTTGTCTTTCAGCATGAAGGGTGTGGAAACCACGTCTTCCATTCCGCCCTCCCTCCTTTACTTCTAATTCCCTTGGCCTCTCTCTCTCCGCCACCCCCTCTTCCTCCCACCACCGTCCTGAACAAACCCCTCTCACGGCCTCTCCCCCTTCTTCCACTCCCCATTCCCCAACCAAGTAAAGGGGACATTCCCTTTCCTTGCCACCTCGCTGGAAGTCCTCGTCCAAACATTCAAAGAAGGTGGATGCGACACCAGCTTCCAAGAATAATCCAAAAATAAAACATTATGGCTGGAACCAAGAATTGCCTCATCCAGTGGAACTGCAGAGGCCTCAGGGACAACTTGCCGAGGCTACAACAGCTGATGATCTATCATCAGTCCATTGCGGTCTGCCTGCAAGAAACTAAGCGGTCGGTCAAGCGACGGGTGGTGATAAGAAGCTATGTCTCTGTCTCTGTCTTTGTTGCTGGCAGAATTCTTCTCGAGCCACCCCCCTCAACACCTCAGTATAGGATGTGGCGGTCTCCCTGACTGCTCACAGACCCTTCACCGTCTGCTCTATCTAGCTGCCTTCTTCAGAAATTGTCACTGCCGCTGATTTGACTCTCCTTTCGCGGCAGCTTCCAGCACTGTTCGTTCTGCTCAGGGATTTCAGTGCCCACAATCCCTTCTGGAGCAGCTCTTACACCAGTGCGAAAGGTAAAGAGATCGAGAGGCTGATCCTCTGATCTATATCTTTTCAACGATCAGTCCCGACGTACATGCATCCGGCGACTGGATCGCTCTCCACTGTCGACCTTTCTCTGTGTCACCCTTCCCTCTCCGCAAACTACTCATGGTTGATCTTGGATAGCCTGCACGGATTGGACCACTTTCCGATCTGCTTGGTTCCGGATCTCCTGCTAACAGCCACCTTGCCGAGACGCTGGAACTTTGCCCAGGCTGACTGAACTCCAGCATTTGATCACAGACGGATCCAAGGAGGACAAAGCCATCGGCACCGGCTTATTCTCTGTCTGGGGAACAAATGCTGTGGCCTCAACCCAGAATCTTCCATCTTCACGGCTGAGGCTTTTAGGGATGATAGAGTAACTCACCTCCTGCAATGCCTTCAAAGTATATTCAGCAGAGGGCGGCGTGGAGTCGAGTCCCATGGGTGTTGCAGGAAATCAGGCAGCAGATTCCATCGCCAAGGTCAGCCTGATTTTAAATCCCCTGCAATAGGGAGTCCCTCATTTGGATCTCAGGCCGATCATCAACGAGTACATCAAATCGCGATGGCGACAGCGATGGAATCAACAGACTGTAAACTTTACCCTATCCAATCAGACTTTGGAGAGTGGCCAGGATCTGCTCAGCCACGAAGACGAGACCTGGTAGTCCTCAACCGCCCGCGTCTGGGTCACTCTCACCTCACTGTTTTCTTTTCAGAAGATAAACGTCCCCACAGTGTATGGCCTGCGACACACCAGCATCACCGGCACACATACTAATCGATTGCACCGATTTCAAAGACGTTCGAGAAGCCCAGTTCTCAAGTCGCTTTCTGAAGGATCTATTTAATAAAACAAAGCCGCAGACCATCCTGAGCTTTCTTACGCCAGGTTGGTCTGTACGGGAAATTATAACATCATTACATAACATAACTTGACAGGTATGCGGCGATCCCCATGGGACTTGTACACTAGGTTTGTGGGTGGGGGGAGAAGGGAGGAAGGGAGAAGAAATGCAGAATATTAAGCTGACATATCGCGTAAGTTTTCTTTTAAACCAGAGTGTCCCAGTCAACGACTGAACTGAGTAGAAATCAAGCTGATCATACGCTGCGGAATGCAATTCACCACACTACCCTTCCCCTCCCCCTCCTATTCTATCACAGTACAATTCGGATCAAAAACCCTCGCGAGTTTATTATTCATTTATTATCGCATTTTTAGAATAACGTCAAATATACATTTTTCTGGTCGGATTTATGTAAGTAGACACACAGATCTTTATGCAAGAATATTTCATATTCGATTAAGCAAAAAACCTGGAAATCCCCGGCAGAGTGTTTGTACCCCCCTGCTAAAATAAAACACTGATGTTTGTTACCACTCTTCCACGAGATCCGACAACAACTTGTCACCGGTCCCATACATTTCTGTTGTTTTTGCCATGTCAATGGTAGTGAACAGTTTGAAGTGTTTGTATCCCCTACCAAAGCTAGATGGGGATTTCCAGCCGTTCGCTTGATCGGAACAAATCTTTTCTGTGTGCCGAATTTCAGATGGATGCATTCAATAGTTATCGAGTCCATAAGCCGTTGGTGGATTTTGTTGCAGATTTATAGTATGGTATGCAATAGAATATTATAAACAATATAATAAAGAAGGTTTTCTTGATGGAGAAGGGCACTCAGCAAAAGATGGTGGAAAGTCTCACAAGTAGAGAGAGAGAGAGAGAGAGAGAGAGAGAGAGAGAGAGAAAGAGAGAGATAGAGAGAAAGAGAGACGAGAGAGAGAAAGAAAGAGAGAAAGAAAGGGAGAGAAGGAAATCGCCGAAATCAGGGGAGATAATTAATGTTTGAGCTATTGGAATTATTTTAGTTATTTCTTTGATCTGGCCTCCATTTTTCCTTGTCAGAATCTGCTACAGCTGAAACAAACAAACAAACAAACAAACAAACAATGCAAAACGTAACAAAATCAGAGGATCCCCACTGTGCATCTTCCTCTCTGCAGAGAACTTTGGCCAAACTTACCGTCTCGAGATCTTCGCTGTTAGCATCATGGTCTTCATTCTCGTCCTGGTCGCCATCAGTTCCTCCGTCGTCTTTATCCATGAATCCCGACGGCCCTTCCTGCCCACTCTACCACCTGACAAGCTCAGAGAGCACTCCAGTTTGACTTTCTGCATGCCCTCCCATGTCGATGCAGTTGCTGCCAATGTTGGTGGGCAGTCATACCATCAGTGTCGTCGTCGACATCCTTCTCCTCCTCATCGTCATTGTGATTATCATTGTCATCGACAGCAATAATGTTCACAAAAAGTCTTAATATTAAGACAACTGTCTACCGGCAAGTAATCAAAGACATAACAAAAAGTTGAAAAACAATATGGAGAACTTAGTATTGAGTTGATAAAGTAAACTGATATCACTTGTCGTCGCATTTATTTTATAGAAATGTCTTAAAGACGATTGTCTCGGCAACTAATCAAATATGTCTGAAGAAACAAATAACGATATGTAAAATTCGATGGGACAGAAGTTGAGTAAGTTGATATAACTTGGCCAAGTTTTCGAAACTCGTTGGTTCTTTCTCAGGACAATAAAGGAAACGTATAAAGTGTAAATAAGGTATTGTTGTATGTGACTTACAGGAATAAGCACACGCACAATAAAACAATAATCCAAATATACAGTTGTGAACAAGAATCTCTAAATGTCTTAAAGGGATCGTTATCATCATCATCTTCTTCATTAGCATCATTAAAAATCATTTTCATCGTTATTATCTTACATAAATACCTCAACTTGTAAGACATTCGACTGTCAACCGATGACTAACTTTATGCATTAAAAGAACCGAATAAAATTTCTGGAGATCTGATCAGCTAGAAATTAAATTAATTTTGATGAAGCTCGCCAAATTATTTTCACGTCAGCTTGGCTCTTCACCATCATCGTTGTCGTAATGATGATTGTGATCTTCATCATATCTCTGGTGGGCCTTAAAGACAATATGGTGATGGTAATGATGATGTTGATTGATGATGGATGACTTTAAAGGAGCTCTTCTTGTGAAACTTTTCTTCCCCCCCCCCCCCCCCCCCCAAACAGTCCTTTTATTTCCTCAAATTGTCCTGGATATTTGGGTCAGTGAATTCATTCAATGTCCTTGTGAACACTTTTTAGTGGCATATATCAATGATTACTTTTAATTCCTTTGTTGTAAACTTCTGCCCTCCTTGCTAACACTCCTCATAACTTGTGTGTTGGGTATAAAAACAATGGCTTTGTATATATAATTTTACTGCCCTGAAGAAGAAACCAACTAAGTTCGAAAATTTGTGAAGTTATCTATTTTCCTCGTGCTATTTTGATTTTTAAAAAAATCCTCATCACCATTATCATCCTCATCATTTTGCAGAAGTTTCGTTTAACGAGCACAGAGACTGTCAACCAGTATTTAAAACCTTAATAAAAAGGTCACAAAATGAATTAAAATATATAAATGGATAAATATATAAACCAAAATGTTGGCCAGTCAGATTCCACGATGTTTTTGTGGGATGTTTCATGGATTTTGATTGGATAGAATGTTTTTCTTCTTAATAAAATGTTGTCTCCCGATCTATAACATCTGGCCCTATAAAAAAGATGGTGTTTCTATTTGTTTTAAATTTGCAGATCTTTGCGATATTGACATAGTATCCTAGTGAAACAATTCGTAAACTATTTCGAAGAAAAAAGAAGAGAAAATAATAAGAAAACACAAGAAGCAAGTAGTTTCACGTTAACTTAAAGTTTATAAGCTTGCATGTACAACAGTAAACAATGATGTCCTGAATTTGCACATTGCACAAGTATAAAAACCCGCTCTACGAATGGGGGTTATTGAATCAAGAATTTTGTGTTGGGTAACCAATTAAAAATATTTAGGAGCTGTATGCAAATGTAACTTAAGAGCGCCAAGGAAACTAAACGAAATAAAAGGCGCGAAAGAAGCATATGGGTTATTTTACAACAATATCACTGCTTAATTAAACTTGAAACACTGTAAAGTTAAAACATCAAGTTAGCATTGCAAAACTAAGGAGGCGGGGGTGGGGGGGGGGGGCATACAAAATATTACATCTCCCGTTTCTTTTTCTAACTGAGCTAAGTAGAAATCAGGCTGAGCGTCTGCTGCGGGCTGCAATTCACCACACTATCCCTCGCCTCCCCTTCCTTATCATCGTACAATTGGGATCAAACGCCCTCGCGAGTTTATTATTCAATTATTATCGCACTTTTAGAATAACGTCAAATATAATAAGATTTTTTTTTGATTTATGTAAGTAGAAACACAGATTTTATCATATGCAAGAATTCTGTGCGCCAAATTTCAGATGGATCTGTTCAGTAGTTTCGAGTCCATAAACCTTTATGTGTTTTGTTGTAGATTTATAGTGTAGATGAATCACAGTGAGTTTTCTCGGTTGTAAAGTGGCGATTTGTTTGGTGCTCTACCGAGATATAATTATTTGATATATGGATAGAACCAGCTGCAAAGGACGGAAAGCTAAGAGCATGTCGGATATTTTCTTTGATCAAAATAATTCTAGACTTGTAGATCACACCAATATTTAGTCAACGCGATGATACTGAGGAAATGTAGTAAGGACAGCATCATCATCCTAGAAAGTAACAGTAAAGTATTTAAGATGGACATTCGATTAGGCTCCGGCTTAAAAATTCCTCAAGAGGGCCTGAGTGTATAACGATACCTATCTGTTCGATACTATAATGGGAAAGATTGGAGTGACGACCCACGGGATATTTTGTAGGATCTTTCACTATCAGGTAGGCAGATTCTGTCTTTGTACAGGCACAACTTTTGCGACTGGAACATCTCACAGTCCGAGCGATCTTGAAGAAACTTAATCACTAAATTTGGATTTTTAAATAACCCGAGGTTGTAAATCGTTAATATGGAGATGTGCTAAAAGAGTAAACGCCATTCGGACTCGGTCGATAAGTCGACATAAGTTTGTATAAATCCTTGCCCACATACCAAATAAGTACTCATGAAATAAATTTATAATTAATGTATATTAACATAACCATGGCGACATTATGATTTTAGAAGAGAAAAAAAAAGGCACATTAAGAGCTGAAACTAACAAGGAAAACATGAGCCAGATCAATGGGAAGTAAAATGTCAGAGGAGAGAGGGAAAAAAAAGGAAATGGGCAGGAGGGGGGGGGGGGGGGGGGGGGGGGGGGGGGGGGGGGGGGGGGGAAGGGGGGGGGG
>JBCEWB010081412.1:0-12832 GCA_039654565.1 Peronia peronii | reverse complement strand
TCCTCGTTCAGGATCATGGTAAATCCTATAGACGATTCCACCCTTTCTCTCGAAGGTTATCATCTTTCGACCCTTTAACTTTGGAGTCTTGTCCTGCCCCATTGCTTGTGTGGCTGGGTCCTCTTGCTGAAGTGGATAAGTCAATTCCTATCCACACCTGCGTGCCTCTCCACCTAAGGCACCTGTAACGGCCTAGACCTAGCCTGCCTCTCCTCAGCCCGCGTTGTCACAGCTCCCGCAATCATAGATTTGTCTGGGTCATCAGATTCCTGGCTCCCTCCACGTTGCCCACAATCAAGTCGCATATGGCCTCTGGGATGCATAACCCTTCTACTTCCCCTCTCAGATAGGGTGTCTCCACGTTGATTACGGCCTTATCCGCCAGCAGCGTCGTGTTGTCTATTCTCCTCAGCAGAAAGCACTTTCCGGTCAGTTGGTCGTCAGCAACTAACTCACGGCGCACCACAACATCTTCACAGCCGATATCCCTCAGTACATTAACTGTCTTGTCTCCCACAAGACAGTTAATGTATCGGCAAGCTTAGCTCTTCCGCTATCTTCTGGTCACCGCAGGCTCCACAGCTGGTCAAGACTGGGACCCTATTCCCATTTGCCAACCGTAACTCTCCGTTCTGGATCTCGGCCCTGACGTCCTCCGTGGTGTCCAACAACGCCACATCCTTCCTCGATGTGCGCGAGTTTCCTTCAGCCGCCATCATAACGGCTTCCGCTGCTTTCTTAGCCGTAGCCTCTGCTGCCCTGTCCTTTCACGGGCTATTCTTGATCACATGCCCTGGTCTCCTGCACCTGAAACACATAGATTGGCTTTGATTCTCTGCCTTACACTCAATAGCCCGATGTCCTGGTTTCTTGCACGTGAAACAGCCGTTGGGTTCCTCCTTATCTCCTCCGCGGTCTAACCTAACACGGCTGGTGGTTAGTGTTGGATTCGAGGCCTGTCACTCAGTCGCTAATTTCTGACCACTAGGAACTTGTTAGCGGCCTCAACCATCTCCTCCGCTGTCTTTAAGCTGCTCTCTCTCAAATGTGTGGGAAAGATCTTCGGGACTGGCATCCATAAATTCTTCTCGCACAAACAAGTCACGCACGCTTTCGTAATTCCTTTCCGTCTTCGCCAGATCCATCTACCTCTCAAGGTATGTCCTGATCCTAACCACGAACATTGATGGACTTTCTCCTTCGTCAGGCTTGCAGCTTCTGAACCTGACTCTGTAGCCATCTTCCGTCAAGTTGTATCGTGTGAGCAAAGCCTCCTTCACCTTTTCGTAGTTCACAGCCTCCTCTTGTGACAGCCTGCAATAAGCCTCCAACGCACGGCCAGTCAACAAGGCACTCAGCATAGTGGCCCAGTCCTCCTTCTTCCATTTACTTGACACGGCGAACCTCTCGAATCTAGGCAACCAACTGTCCATCTTGTCTTTCCCATCCACAAAAGTCGGTAGCTTGGGCATCTTGGACTTGGCTTGATTGCTGGTAGATTGATGGGTACTTCTGTCCGTCTGTCCTTTCTCCTTTTCAGCAGCCTGGGCATGAATGCGCATTTTCTCGAGCTCATGCTGTCTTTCAGCCTCTTCTCTTGCAGCTGTCTTTTAGCCTCTTCGCTTGTTAGCTGTGCTTGTCTTTCAGCTTCCTCTCTTTGCAGCTGTCTTTCATACATGTGTTTCGTCTCTTGCTTGATGTACTTTCTCCTTTTCTCGCCTCGTAACTCCATAGCATCGGGCAGCTGGGTTATTTCTTCGATAAACGACATGATGTACGAATTTTTCATGGTTTAATAATGCTCACTTTCTTGCGTTGGTCTCCTCCGATCCTTGTAAATGCCTGATCCCGGACGAGCCCTCAAGATATCACGAGCTTTGAATGTGAATGGATGTCAGTTGTGACGTTGTATGTGGTAATCAGCCGGTGAATGCGGACGAGATGAACACAAGAACGGAGAAATAATAACAGGAATCCTCGACATCGAAATCATGCAGAATTTATTGCAGGTACTTGGTAACAATACAAACTTCAGGGCAGCTGTCTAACTCCGATGCATACGGCACTCACAGCATTGCACTTTCTCTCTCCCTTCCTCTCCGGCTGAGCTCTTTTATAGACATCAGCTGGCCTTGAACTCTCTCGAACTTACAAGCTCTCAGTACCACCATAAAACCGTGATGTAGTGCGCATTTTGAACTCCCTCAAACATACAAGCCCTCACCACAATTACCGCCACACACAAAACCGTGACGTAGTGCCCGCACACGTGACGGTCTGACTAAAAACCATCCCGTACAAAATGCTTAGAGAGTATCTCAGACACGTTCGGTGACCCAGTATTTCCATGGACCAGCATACGTACGTTCGCAACACACACTTGCATGGGTCCAGTGTATACAATAATGATTTGCTAATAATCGCTCACAACACACACTCGCGTGTACCCAACATGCATAATCATGATTCGTTACACTCAATCCCTTTGTACAAAAAAATCATATTAGAATTCCCACCTTCACGAAACTAATAAACATATGATTTGAAATTGATTGCAATCAATTTTTTGTAGAATTCTTTTCAGAATTGTGAAGTTGCCTAGCTGTATCTTAAATAGTTTTGCTGTCAATGATTTTTTTTAAGTGTTCCATGGAAGAAATCGGTACTGAGGGAATACCGAAGGGGAAAATCTGAGACTTTCGAAATTACGGGATAAAGTGCACTACCACAATACAGCATAATAAAACATACTGGGCATCGTATTTTTCTTCATTAAAAAAAATGATATGTAGCTTTTCAATCCTGTGGAAGTATGTTTACCTCGGCTTATAATCCCTGCCGAATTTGGAAAAAAAAAAGTAAATTCTGAGGAGGAATTTGGAAATTTTTGCCCAGATACTGGCGTTTGTGCCCGTCCTCTATCGGATTTTTAACTGCCAAAGAGTCTTTAACATGCGCAACGTACACATGAAATGTCGAGATATAACTTCCCCTCATCTGATAAGACTAGTCCGTCGGATTTCCCTACTCAAGAAGCCAGGGAACCTTTAAGTCACAGGAAAAGAAAAATAACAACAAACAAACAAACAAACAAACAAAAACAACCCCAGCTACGGCGTCCCTTTGTGATCGAGTATTATTTCACGGCAAAGCTCAGTTCAAATAAACATAAAATACTACACGCTCATTTTCAACCTCTTTATATGTTTGAACAAACTCCACTGGTAGATATATATTTAAGTTAGATATCTTGTCTATGAGAGCATATGGTCAGACATGTCTTATAATATTACAGTGTGGATTTTGTGGTATATCGACAACTTCATAGTTGGTGTGGAAGAAATGGTTCAGTTTTCTGTGATATATTCATAATGATTTAACCTGAGAGAGACAAATAATAATAATAATAATAAAGAGGAAGAGGAAGAAGGAGAAGAACAAAAAGAAAAAAGAAAAAGAGAAGACGAAGAAAAACAAGAAGAAGATGAAAAAGAAAAAGAAGAAAAGGAACAAAGGAAGGAGAACAAAAGGGAAAAAAAGAAAAAAACAAAAAACAAAAGGAAAACAAAGAGGGAAAAGAACAGAAGAAAAACAGAGGAAAATGGATAAAAACAAAAAGGATGAAAAAAGGAGAAGAGAAGGAAGAGAATAGGAAAAGAAAAGAAAGAATTACGAAAGAAAAAGAACGAAAGGAAGAAAAATATTTTTAAAAAGTGATTTATGAAAGGGGAGGGGGGGAGGATAAATGACCACAAAGATGGTTATTGTTATGTTTATGATTGTAAATAACACATTTTGTTCTTGGTCCTAGAGGTGACAGAAGATAGTCATGCTGACATACCAGGGCTTCTATCATGATAATATTGTGGTATCTTGTCAGGTTTCACAACTGGCAACTTGGCTTATGTCTTAAAGCTATTACAAGCCAAACACTTTTTTCTTATCTATATTGTCTGTTATTTGGAAAACATATCTCTTTGACCTTCTAGGCATACTGAATTCTGTGTCTATGTATTATATAAGAAATCGAGTCTCTCAAACACCTGTCCTTCTCCTTCTTTCTCTCTCCCGAGAAAGGAGGAACATAACAAATCTCTCGGCATGTCTGTCTATAATGATTATTTAAAAACTGTTCAATTATTTACTGAATACCTGTATGTGTGTGAAAAAATAATACCCTCACTCCCTCCCATCTTTCATTTCATATCTTAGACGATTGTAAACTTTTTTTCAGTAGTTGTAAATGATTTTTCAGTAGCCTGGAGCCTAGAATTTCTTCGACAATAGAGATTTGCAATAAAACTTGAGGGGAAATGTTGAGACATCACTGTTGTTTTTTCTTTTCTGCAGTTAATGACAGAGGATGGTTAAAAAAAATATCAAGTGTCCGAGTCCCCCCCGTAAATGGAACGTAACGATTACGTTAACAGTAGCAAGTCCGATGATGATTTAAGGAAATAGGTACATTTCAATACTGATTTATACACCGTTTGTTATTCAGTGTTATTTTGAACTGAGAAACTACAGACATTCAGTTCGTTTTGTTTTGTTTTGTTTTGTTTTCTTTGGGAGAGAGCGACCACGGTCAGTAAAAGAATAATTATAGTAAAACAGATCACTCTCTACTTGTTATCTGAGTGTGACCATGACAGAAGAGGGAGTAACAAGAAAATTGGTCATCAGTGTCAGTCCCATCCTCAGTTTACACAAAAAGTTTTGAATATCCAGACAAAACCTGCCAACTGACAAGTAACACAGTACGTCACTATAAACAAGTATGCTGAACAAATAAAATTATCAAGTGCAAACGAACAAAGAAAACCATAATGCTCCAATACTTTTATTGTGTTATTTTGAATAGTCACATATTTAGAAAGGCACATCTAATATACACTTTTTAGGATGTTTTTGAGTTCTTAAAAATGACCTTTAAGAAGACAAAATATCAATTTTTTTTTAATGAATGTGAATAGTTTTAGTTTGTGAGCTTTGTAAAGAAAAAAATATGTTGAATATGATAGGAATAGTTGACAAGAGAGGAGGAGAGAGGAGGGAGGGGAAACGGATAGGAAGCAACAGCTAATCTCTGTATATGTGTGTGGGAGCGAAGGGAGGAGAGGGCGGCCAAAGAATGGGTCAGGTAATCAAATACAGAGAACTGATTTCACATTCCTAGTTAATTCCTTGTTTTAATCATATCTGTCGATCAGAAATTTTGACAAAACAATTGTTGCTTTTGTATTTTCTTTTTCAGATTCATTTTAAATTTCTACAGATTTAGCTGTTGCAGCCCTTGGATATACCAGTATATATATGTGAAGAAAAGGATAATGTGTAGAGTAAAGAGATTACAGAAAACATCCATGGTATAAATATTAAAAGTTGACATTAAAAACTTCCATTCTGCCATATCTTGTGACTCCTTTAAAATTTCACTGACATCAGCCAAAATTTACAAATGACTAAACAACAGTCAATTCTTAGAAGTAAAACTCTAGCTGAGTTTTAGAATATTACAGATTTTATGTGAAAGAAGTTTTTCACGACCAAAAGTGCTCTGATTCTACTAAGAAAAAGTCCAAAGTCTGAAAACAATAGAAACAAATATAATAAAACAAAACAAAACAAAACAAAAACAAAGCAAAAACAACCCCCCCCCCCCAAAAAAAAAAACAAACCAAAAACAAAACAAAACGAAACAAAAACAAAAAAAGGATCATAAACTGGGTCAGCACCGTGCTCCATTAAAACTACAGTCCAATCCCCTCAATGTCGGTCAGATTATGTCAATGTAGGTTTCACTCAAACAGACAAGGATTACATGATGTCCTAGTCTTGAACAAGGAACAAAACAGTGACTGAATGCATATTTAGGAGAACATGTCTGAACAGACAGACATGGTGTGAACTGTCTGAGACGGTTGGAGACAACATCAGAATGCACCATTTTTTGTCAGCTAAGTTACTTCTCTCTGCCAAGTATAAGAGTTAAAAGACAGGCATTGTAAAGATGGATAGAAAGAATCACTTTAACTCCTGCTGTTTGGATCAAAAATTATGAAAAGAAATATCAATTTAAAAAAAAAATAATCATATTATGGTATTTTTTTTTCTGAATGTTCCGTCACCCATGTTTCAAATAACAATAGATCAAGAGACTTTTTTTATATAATTGGGCTGGCGTTCAATGAGGCACATCCCATTGAGGAGATATACCTGAAGACTAAAGGGCAAAGAACAACAGATGTCCAGTTTTAAAGATTTTCAAGATTAGAGTCCATGAATTTAGTTATGAGCCTTGACTCCAGACCAGAAAGATCAGAAGAGGGACCATTGTTGTTCAAAACAATGACCGGAATTAACAAGTACACATAATAATCAGAAACGTCTGAAAAAGAAAAAAAGTTATCTCCTACAAGTAAAAATGGACATGTAATCCTTCTCTTTGATTTTCTTCTTATAACTGAAAAACATTAGACTTGATTATCTGGCCTAACTCTGATCTATTACTGGACTATATGAAAACCAAATATGACTGAGAACTAGATTGTGCTGAAATTTAGAGCTCTCATCTCTCAGTGAAAAAGAAATGACAAAATACTAACTTTTCTGCAATGATTAAGAAGGAAGCTAACTTTGTCTGGGAACTTTAGAAGATGTCAACTGTTTCACACCCTTTCTGAAATCCAAATTTAAACATTACATGTACAGTGCTCCAATTTTTTCTCTGCAGCCGCACTTTTATAACTTGTAGCTTTTATTTACTACAACGATAACGTTTCACAAGGATCTGATTTACATCTCTCCTTTGTTGTAAGACAATTTGTCAAAATATTTTATTTATAAAAAAAAAAGAAGAAGATAAAAAACAACAACAAAATAAAGTGGACAATTAGAATGAGATCATGAAACATAGTTCAGTTTTTTATCACAGAACCCTTAGAATCCATCTATGTACAAATCTTTCAACTTATTTACAACAACAATATTCAATAGCTCATAATATGAACTTACTGTGGGAGTACACTAGCTGTGTTCAATGACATTTTAGGCCAAAAATGTTTTATGTCATTTATTTTAAAATGTTTGAGCAGTAAAATGGATATTCATGACATATCTGTATCATTGAAACAAAGTAAGAAATCATCAAAGAGACATTAGCAAAGTAAGCACAGCAAACACCCAAAGTGTAGCAAGATTGAAATACACTGTAATAAACAAATAAACAAAACATGTCTGTCATAGTCAGCATTCAATGCTGAAAAATAACAATTTATAAAAACAGTAGTAAGACGATATGAAGAGGGTATACCGTGTAATACATATCCTTGTTATCTTCAAGGAAATAATACTGCAGAATATGATGGATACATTTGTGACAAAATCGGCATCATCATTGCATCAGCCATTGAAAGCATATCAAGTACGAAAATAACAACAACAACAACAAAAAGACGCAAATGTGAGCAAAGAATCACAAAAGTAAGTGAGCATTTGTGAAACACAATCTCACCCGAAAGACCTCGTGCCTCGGCTCATTCTCAGCTCTTAGACTTTTAAATTTTCATATTTTATCCACTAAAATAAATAATGAAATAATATTTTCAGTAAATAATGGGTCTATAACAATAAAATATTTATTAAAATCACAGACAAATCCAAAAAAAAATTGAGAAAGCTAAATGATACTACTAATCAAAAGTAAAGTTCAGTATAAGTACGTTTAACGCACCCCTGTCATTGATAAACACATCTAGTTAATTAGGAAAAAAGTTCAGGACTGATCGACGATATAATACACCCTTCTAAAACATACAAACCCAGAATACAATAACAAACATTTGAAATTTGGAAGTCGTTTTTCATAAAAGTTCTATATCATCTCCTGTCCAATTTAAAGGAAAACCCAATCTATGTGTACAAATTGTATACAGCTTATTGCACTACAAATACATAAAAATATGTCAGCTCTAATGGAATAGCATTAAAAAATCAAGATAATATAATCTTTGTATGTTGTCTCATGTTGATCATTGTAAGTCATAGAATATGACCATCAATGTCCTCAGCATCTCAATCAATAAACATACGTTTGAATGATTTCAGTCGATGTGAAAAAAGGAGAGAAACTTTTGACTACAGTGTAGTCAATGAAGATACTGTGAATTGTCAGATTGAAAATTTGATGACACTCAGTTCTGTCCTATGTATAATAAATGGTCAGCTTGTAAGTCCATATATGGTATTTTATCTGATCCATGCCTGGACTTTTTTCAAAGTATATGTGCACTATGCTCATGTTATAAAGAAAATCGGGGGTACAAAAGTTAATCTTTCCCTCTCCGTCATAAAGGCCATATTTGATTTTTGTTTGTGATAACAAAGAGAGATAAGCTGTGAACAATTTTGAAATTCACACTGGATGATTTCCATGGATCCCATTTATACTAATACCTTGGACAGAGCAGTAAAAGTTATAAAGATTGAGTACATTCAAAACAGTTGCCATATCTAGGCTTGAAGTGAAGGGTAGAGGAATACAGAATTAAACGTGAAAACGGTTTCAAGTATAACAATCGTTGGATAATACAAGAAGTTGAAAAAGTGTTATAAAGTTAACAAAACTGTTATGTTATATCGAACGAATGCATAGGAATAAAGCAAACTGCATGTGCATTAGCACTGTATACAACTATCTGTTGTTTTATAAATAGACAATACAATGTCATGGAATTATTACAAAATAGAAGACACACACACACACACGCAAACACATACAGAGCTGTTGTTTGGTTGGTTGGTTGGTTTTATTATATCCCCTTTATGACTTAGTAAGAAAAAAAAAGCATTAATTTGATAGAGAATGAAATGATCTAAACAAGATGTCGTGTCAATATTGTGGAAAGTTTTATTGGATTAGGGAGAAGATAATAACACTGAGATGTCAAAGATTTTCCATCAAAGAACGTTAGCACTGCTGTAGTTGCACAGTGTCGTTTGATATCAGTCTGAAATTATCATTGTTTTATGAACAAAATGCCTCCAGTGACACAGGCAATGAGGTCATTACCACGGCTGAGGGGAGGGGTGGGGGGGGGGGAGGGGGGGCAGTGTCGAGATTCGAGTGGGGGGGGAGGGAGAGGAGGATAAATTGTCTCTACCAACAACGAGGCAGATTACAGTCAGACATTAATTGATGTGGGATCACGTCCATTCAACGACGACGAAAAAACAACAACAATCAAATAAACAAACAAGAAATGTCTTTCTATGGCAGGCCGCTAATAACCTCCACTTAGAATTATTTTGAATCGAAAGTCTGCTATTGACAACAACTGTCCTGATCCTCAGTACATGATTGTTAGACCTTAATACATGCAGGGGTCTACATAGCTACATCATTAATTAGGAAGCACGGGGATTTCAAATGAAAACCTGTTTTAAAGTTACATTCTTCAACCATGATATGATAAAAAATATGTGTTATGGAACATCTAAAAAAAAGAAATAAACATTTACAAAATTATTGCTGCGTATGCACGGGAGAATGAGGGATACATATGCATATAAACAATCAAAAAAGAGTCATTCACAGATGAGTGTTCATTGTTCTGATGAAAAGGTCATGTAGATACACTTTATAAATATAAGATTTTAAATTTAGAAATAAACCAGAAAAACTCATATAAAGAAAGGTTCACTTTGAAAAAAAGCAGAGCAATCTCGCGCCCTCCTTTTTAAACTCCTCCAGCCTCCTGGGCTACTTAACATCATGGAGGAGATAGGGACAAGAATTTATCTAGATTGATCAAACGTCATCAACAAGATAACATGAAGACAACTTCTCAGACAACTGTCATGATGAAATGAATAACATGTAGGCAAGGACACAGAAAAAGCAAATAATGAAAAAAAAAACTAGAACAAACAGACAATATGATGCATTTAGATATAGAATTTAAAAAAAAAGAGAACTTGTATGTCCTTTGTAGACGCCAAAGTAAAAGAAGAGACTGGTCGTCTTTTATACTTCAAGTTGATAAACAACTACTTCTGGGAAGTTTGAAATTCTTGTTCAGCGTAGGACTGTAACAACTACAAAATTTCATAAAAGAACTGAAAAATAGTTGTATTAAATATTTTTGTTTTGTTTCGTTGTATCCTATGATAGGGCTTAACACTGCATGCATCTCGCCGCCATGTCTATAAACAAAACAAAAGGACAATCTATTCTCTATGCATTTTTTGTTAATAAAAAAGAAGGTCAAGTAATTAAAGTAAAAATATACTAAAATTATTAATTAGCTAAAAGCATATGGTTATTCTACCTCGCTTTTTTTCTTCTGTCAAAATTCCTACATCTGCTTTGAATTGTGCAGGTTTAATATCTCAGTTAAAAGAAAAACATTTTTAAAGCACTACCATGTCTCTTAAAAAATATTTGAAACCTCAGACAAATGGTTTTGATCTATTCTTCATCTTGAGTTTTAAAAGTGTGGCTAATAAAATATGACACAACAGATGTTCACAATGGAACCAAATCTTTCAGCATAATCATCATCCCTGACACACAACTGAAAGCTTGCAGGACCATCTCCCCTCGCAAAACCACTAGGCGGCTTTCCTTTTTTAACCATGTCTGGGTTCAAGCATATTGGTCCTCTGATGAAAGAGACATTTTTCTTCAACTCTTTTTTCATTTTTGAGTCTGGATAATCATTTCGACACAATTTAACAATTCGTTCCCACTCCCTTTTATCTTCTCTAGATCCAGCAGTAAGATCTCTGCCGTTCGGTTCATTTTCAACGAAGTCATTTGGTACCTTGAAAACAACAACTGCATAATGATCTCCCTTGCCTACTCTACCCCACTGTTTTGCATTCTCGAAATCTTCAGACACGTAAAATCCATCTCCACTTGAAAAATCCTGGGCTTCCTCCCCCTTATCTATCCGTATTCCACTTTTCAGGATAGAAAGAGCAGATGTATGGAATGTCCCATGGAAAAACAGTTTAGTGCCATCTTCAGTTTGTCCCTGTAAAAACTCATCTATTTTGTTTTGGCCCCAGATTTTTTTATCAGAAACGTTGAAAATGCTCACCTTCCAGGCTGATTTACCATGTGCGTAAGAACTGTCTGGCTCACATCTGACTTTTTCAAGAGGAATGTCTTGTGTAAAGAATTCATTTGTGTTCCCCACTTGGTAAGGATATCTTGGAATGCTGGAAAAGAGAGGATGGTGAGAGTACATATGTTCAAGATATCGCATTGCCCAATATGAAGGTACTTGCAAATCAATGAAATCATCTGGGATGCTGGTAGGCCCACTTAAGCTTGAGGTTCTCTCAGCAGTTAATCCAAGCTTGACCAAGTTTTCAATCAAACCTTCCCTTCCGGGTTCCTGGACCATGATTCCTTCTGTAGGCATCTCATTTTCTCGTTTTTCAATAAAGCTCTCCAGGAAGTACAGATCAGTCTGATGTTGTCTTATTGAAGGTTTCAGGCCGTGAAGGTAATGGCCAAAGTCTTCAGTTATGCCTAAAATATGACACAAAATGTTTTCTTCTGAGGTTTGCATATCTTCATTGTATCCGTTGAAATGATCGTGAAGGTCTTCAATTGTAAAGCTCAGTTTCTCTTTGACTGGTCTCAGTTCGGTCAAGGATGGAGGATTTACAGAGATGTAACCAACGCTCTGCAATGTGTAAACGTCCAAGATCTTCTCCATAATTTTTGTCAATTCTTCAAGACTGATCTTCAATTGTGTGAGTTTTTCAACTTTCTCCAACAGCAAACTATCTTGATTGGCTGAGGTTTGTTCTTGGGTGATTACCATCTGTGCTTTGTGACTATAAGCAGATCCTAAGGCAAGGAACAAAAGAGCCTCCTCCATGTTCTCCATCATGCCACAGGATGAACTGCGCTTTGGTTCGAAGCTTTCCTGTTCTATTTGTACAAATGATGAAGTCAGAGAAAGTACATGTTTCAACTCTTGTTGAACAAATATTTTACAGTCTTCTAGACTAAACCCGAGTTTCAAGTTTGTTGTCTCATACAGTGACTTGTAGCAGTTGTCAAGCAGCTCCAAATAAGAACACAGATCGCTCCCCAGCTGACTGCCAGGTGACAGACTGATACCAGCAGACAAAGTGTCGACCTTGAACGGTTTCTGAGAAGAAAAAAGAAAAAAAAAAAACAAGCATAAATCAATTCTTCAAGAATGCCTGACACTTCTGCAATCACTACAGTAAAACATGTAAGGTGCAATTACACTTTTACCGATCAAGCCATGGATATCTATAGAGCCGCCCATAAAGAAATAACTATTGACATAAATATGTCTAAATCTATTTCTGGTAGCTAATATTAACACATGTACGAACTTTTTGTGGAATAAAGCAACTGGTGTTTTCGATTTATGCAGTTTGTATCGCAATAAAAGGAGTTAACGTCATAATCATTTTGTTTTAATGAACAGGTAGAAAATATCCATAAATAATGATAGGTACAGAGCAGCAACAATTTGAAGAACGTCTGTCATCATCATCATGCTCAGCTTATTTCAATTAACTACCGATATGCATGTAATGAAGTTGCTTTGGAAGATACAGAGAGATATTTCAAGATACAAAGATAAATACATCATTAAAAGAAAAGTCTTCAACTAATGTATTATACCTGCTATCACTTATGGTTGCCAAACATGGATAATATCAAGGCAGATAGTCACAAAACTTCAAACAGCACAGAGAGGAATGGAAAGAAAAATGCTGAAAATAAAACTACAAGACAGAATACCACACAAAGAAATAAGGGAAAAAACCGGAGTCA
>JBCEWB010081401.1:0-12171 GCA_039654565.1 Peronia peronii | reverse complement strand
AACCTAAAATCAGTTCCTCCAGAGTCCCCCCCCCCCCCCCCCCCCATAACTTAACACCTTCGTTTATGTTGCGGGAAGGGTCAGGACATGGCCTGTCTTAACAAAGCCATAGTGTGACACAAGACAGTTCAAACAATGTCAAAATAGCAAACCATTTCAACAGTGACAAGACTGTATATGAAACATTTCCCCTACAATTACACAACGCAGGTCAAAGTTCAGATGTACTCACCGCCACCCATTTGTGTTCCAGAACTTGTGTGGCTGAAAGGCGAATCTCTGGATCAATTTCCAACATCCCTGATATCACATTCTGTACCAACAAAATCAGAAACATCCAATGAATATAAATTATCATGATCTTGCTGTGGCACATATAAATGTCTATTTCAAGACAATCTTTTGATCTGAGAGGCAAGATTCGTTGTCTGTAGTTAGGGCACATATGCAGAATAACTTAAAGATTTTGAACAGAGAAGTCAACATAATTTGTAATATCAAAACACATTACAATGGAAGAAGATCATAAATAGTTTCTTTCAACAGAAGGTGTGGAGTAAAAATTTACCTAGCAGAGGGCTTGTCAAGAAGTTGAAATTTAGACTTAATCATTATTAATATCTATCAGCATTATACTTTTATTGTCAAACCATTTGGAAACACTTTGACAACTAGATCTAATCTTAAATCACTTGTGATCAATAAGCTTAATTTAAAAAAAAAAAGAAGGAGAAGAAGAACAGAAAGAAAGAAAGAGAAAAAGATGCACAAATTCATGGATTTGCCGCCTTAATTATCACTCCAGCCCCCCCCCCCCCCCAACTCTCTCTGTCTGTCTGTCTGTCTCTCTTTGGCAGTACACTGAAAATGAATGTGATGTCTTCAAAATCTATACACACACATTCATGGAATGCAAGACCAGCTACAAAATACTATCCTTCATGTTGTGGGACTTTTTATATGCTTCCTGTCGTCACACACTCTTAAATTCTCAATTTGATTTTTTTACTGTTGTATGCCATCTCATTTGATCTAGGACAGCTTTTTCTCGTCAGTGCCATCAATGCGACAAAAGCCAGTTAGACGGGTGAACTGTTCTTTAATAGTTCATATTCCACTCATATTCCTCGGCAAAGTGTTTGTATCCTCTGCTAAAAATAGAGCACTCATTTATGTGAACTACGCTCCACTACGAAATCTTACCACAACAGTAGAACACAAGAATTAGGGAAAAACCTGACTATGGAAATTCATCAGTCGTTTTCATACGTCATTCAATCATTAACATTACTCACTATTATTATTATTTGGAGTTCATCTAGATTCAATAGGCTCACAGTGAAGAGTGTTAGTTATACATTTCCTACCCACCATAACAGGGCCAAACCGGAAAGTGAGGCAAACTTGTGAACAGTTTGGAGTGTTTGTAACCCCTGCTAACAACAGATGCAGGATTTCCAGCCTTTGGCTTGATCGGAACAAAGCTGGATGGCTGCCCAGTGCCAAGCCAGAAAAACATTAACACTACGTCACTAACTTTTACCTCCAGTTTCTAAAAATGGCTCAACTTATCTTGAAGTCTGATCCTAATCTTTACCAGTCACTGTTTCTTAATTGATTGGATGCTTAGATTATAGAACAGAATGCTAGAACAAACCGTGGGCTAGCATTTTTTGATGTCGCAAATCATGATGCAACTGTTCACAATTTTTTTGCAAACAAGAAGGGCGTTACAGAAAAGTACTGTATTCTCGGGTCATGGGGTCGTGTATCACAAGCAAGTATCATATCTAAGACGAGTGGATGATGAGGACCATCCTTAACTTCTCGCTCTTGATTTTCTCACAACTAGTGGATGGTGAACATCACCCTTAATTTCTCTCTCTCTCTCTGTCTTGATTTTCTCACTTTGGGTGGATGATGAGGACCACCCTTAACTTCTCGCTCTCTACTTTCTCACTATTAGTGGATGGTGAACACCGTCCTTAACTTCTCTCTCTCTCTTGATGTTCTCACTATTGTACGCCATCTCATTCGATACAGGATGGCTTACTACAGGTTTGTATCACCAATGTCACAAAGTACATTGGATTATAGATCTAATGTCTAGAATATGTACGTTATAATGGTGAACATCATGCTTGCCTTAGCCGAAGTGGTGACATCATCCCAGTACGGGCTCGGGAAGTCAAAGTTGCCAGCTATGATCATGTCAAAGAGTTCATCCTGGTTATCATTGGGACTGCAGAGAGAGAGAAAAATCACACAGTTTGCCATTAACTCTGGAAATACTCAAGATCTAAGGAATTTTCTCTCCTTCCAAAGGCAGTGCTTGATTAGGGCCCACGATTACTTTTTTTTTAATGATTATTCACTTATCATACATATGTTTGTAAATTTTGTTTTCTTGTTTTATTTTTGTTATCATTTGTTTGTTTGTTTTTACTTCCTTTGCTTTTTCTTGAATTTTCTTTGAAATAGATTATCAATAGCTTGTGTGAGGCCCTTAACGATTGAATACTCCTACTGCACAGGGAATTCACTTGTGCATTTCAAGGAAGTTGATCTATAGATCCATTCCCCATTTGTGTTTTCTTTTGTGTAAAAAAGGAGGGGGGGAAGTCTGACGTCATAATTCTCTGTTTGTGTGTAATTCCTTATTTGAACTTCCGTGTCAAAAAGAGGGGGCGGACCCAGAAATCTGACGTCATAATTCTCGAAAAAAGGGAGGCAGAAGAGGAAGTAGAGATGTCATAATTCATGGATCTATTTATCTCAAATACATGAGTATCTTCAATAGCACTTAATATTATGGTGCTACACACCTCTTTCGGTATTGTTTCGGTTGTTACTCTAGCTGTTGTTGTTGCTATTGTTTTATAACTAAAATATGCTGATATTAAGATTGAGAGGCTCACCTTGAGAATGGTGGGAATCCACACAATAAAATGTAGGCTATGACGCCGGCAGACCATATGTCGATCTTCACTCCATAACTAAGGGATTTACAACAGAGAAAGGGTGAATCACCATGTTGTTTGAGAGTTATCAATTAGCATAGGTGGCTAGTAAAGATACTCACAAATTTCTTAATGTAATATCACAAGAAGAGCAAGTAACAATAATAGAAAATGAGGCAAGTGTTCAGCGTCTTCCATTGTTTTATTTATTTATTTATTTATTTACCAATTTATTTACTTGTTTATTCATTAATTTTTATTTATCTATTTGCTTGTGTGTTTATTTTTTTATTTAGTGAAGTGTTTGTTTGTTTGTTTATTTATTTATTTACTGAATTATATGTATTTATTTACTTGTTTGTTTACTAATTCATTTATTTATTTACAAAGCCCTGATTCAATGAAGAAAAAAAATAAAATGTTTTCTCGAGTCAAAATCGCTCAGCATGACTATATTGGCTATAAAATTCAGGCAGTATCAACATCAAGACAACCATTCTGGTAACCAGGGATTGTGAGTTCTGCTGAGTTTACGCCAATGACGAGAGTGCACTGACCCAGTTTCTGCAATGACTTCTGGGGCCACGTAGGTTGGGGTGCCGCAGACGGTATACAGGGGACCTTTCACCTCCGTAGCCAATCCAAAGTCACCCAATTTGAGCGACTTTGTACCGTCCTCATGTTGTCTTATCTGTAAAGAAGTGAGAAGATTACACTGAAGGTGTATTTTAAATGTAGTCTCGTGCTTAAATCTATGTAACATACTGAAGAATATGGGCTTATTTAAATATAAACTGCCCTTCCTAACGTAATACAAGACAATAAACAGAACTAGTACATCCTAAATGTAAAGCTAACTTTGTAAGCAATAAAACACTCTAAAGAAGATAATGTAAGTGAACAGTACTCCCCCTCAGCTGCTTTAACCCTCTGAGGAGCATGCATTAAACAAATAAACTGTTTTCCTAAAGTCAGCATATTACATTATATTGAAGAATATAAGATTGCTGTAATTGTTAAATAATTTGCCGCCTTTCTGTACGTCTATCTCAGCATTGTGATGTGAGATCTTTTAAAGAATAATTTGCAACATGTGGTTTCATTAATGAAATCTTTAGCAATCTTTACAATTTCGTTATTTTTTTTTTTAAAGGTTTGGGTTGGGACTTCACGGTACAATTACATGATCAGGGCTGTACTGCGCATAGCAGAGTAGACTTCCACAAATAGAGAGATATTTGAAAGAATGGTTTTTCCGAATTCAAACATTTCCACTCTAGATGCCGCAAGACCATGAAACCATTATGGGCATTTAACTCCATTACCCACAGCTAACAAATAAAAAGTCCATGAGTACTGTATCTCTGGAATGACCACATTGTATGTCACTGTAGGTCTAAGTGCCCTTGTCATTACATGTTATTCTACCAGTACAATCATCTCTGAGTGCTCAGACCAATGTCTTATCAAAATGCCCTATTGCCCTATGGTAAGTCAACTGCATCAAAATGTCCCATTGCTCTGTGGTAAGTTAACTGACCAGTATGTTCTCGGGCTTGACATCTCTGTGCACAATGTGTAAGTTGTGCAGGTACTCCAGAGCACTGGTCAAGTTGTACAACATCCCACTAGCATCTTGCTCCGTGTACTTGCTGGACGAGGAGGCGATGGCATCGAAGAGATCTCCACCCTGTCGACACAACCACTCACAGTAAAACATTTGGTAAGGTCACTTTGAATACCGGAGTGCATGATTTAATATACAGACTTGCGATTATCCCAGCACAAAGATTGGTTAACATCCCACCAAATCCTGCCTTGTAAACTCGCAGGACAACCAGGTGGTGGTATGAACTACATCTCCAATCTGTAATTGTGACAGGACAGAGTCTCTAAGCTACATGTGAGTATCAGTAGTTCAAATGTAATTCTTATGTATCGTGGATTATCATATAAATATTGTTCAAACATCCCACCTGCATCTTGCTCTGTATACTTGCTAGATGAGGATGGCAAGCAGACAATGGCATCGGATATATCGCCATTCTGTTTGTACAGCAGAACATAACCGATATGCCCAGTTTTAATATAAATGTGTCTTCATATTATCTTTGTAAGATCTAAAGATTCACGGACATGAGAATGGCTCAACATCTCACCAACATTTTACTCTGTACACCGATTGCTTGAGGAAACAAATAAAGGCATCAAAGAGATCTCCACCCTTGGTATGCAGTATGAAAAAATTGTTAATCTCTATTTGAATGTCACAGTGTTAATTGTCTGGGCACTGGCAGGATTTGCTCATAATCTTCAGTCAATATTTTCCAAACAGATGGTTTTTGAATGGTGTTACTGTACTGGATTGTTATTTAATGAACTGCCCATCAGTACAGTATGATTTCCACAGTTAGCAATGATAAAATCCAACATCATTGTGATTATTTTCAGGATCCTCAACCAATCTTTGCCCAAAAATATGGTAAATATGTTGTCTTGCTGCCCTCGAACTGAAGGATGAAAGGGTCCACCAAAGTGTCTCCTTCTTACCAGAATAATGCTGTTCTTGGTAGACCTATCGTAGCCAGCCCAATCACCTGATGTCAACTTGGAGAGAGTAATAATTGCTATCTTTTGAAAAAAGCACCTAAATGGAAGGTGCACGTGGGGATTGTGCTAAGTTTTCATAATATGCTGATTTCATAACTGGATCAAGTTTTTCAATTTGACCAAAACATAACATGTTCAGAATTTATCATTTTCCTTTTGCCCGAACAAATTTAAAAGAGAACACCACCATACACCAATTGCGCCATGTCATCTGCCAGTGCCTTTGTCCTTCATTCATCAAAACTGTGACCAGTTGTATTTCAATCTGTTTCTTTCCAGACAGCTGGAGGGAGGAGGGGGGCACTATAATTACATCCTCCTTCACATCTTTTGTTTTCATATATGGTGACAGTGCTCCACTTCAGCCTTCAGTTTGAAGGGCTTACTATATTTTTGGCCTTATAATGACTGAATGGTTGTCGGATGTCCTGTAATGATTACTGATAAAGCCCAGCAATACCTTGACTAGTTCCATGATGTAGTAGATCTGATGCTGATGGGTGTAGTCTTCAACCAGCCTGATGATGTTTGGATGTTTGACACAGCGGAGAATGCGAACTTCGTTGTCAATCATCTTCTCCTGAAAATTGGAAGCACAGCACACACTGTTTTCATAATCACTTTTTCATAGCACTAAAGTCATTCAAAAAATCTTAAGCAAAGTGCATTGAGTAGGCTGGCCACTGGAGACAGAAAGAAAGAAAGAATCAGAAAAACCTAAGAGAAAAATAAAGTAAGAATAGAAAAAAGAAGGGAAGAAAGAAAGAAGTGAAAAGAATATTAGAGAAAAAAGAGGGAAAAATGAAGAAAGAAAGAAAGAAAGAAAGAAAGAAAGAGAAAAAAAGAACAAATAAAGAAAGAAGATCAGCCACACTGGATCAGTGCAAAATATGGTGAACGACCTTTGAACCTACCCACCTTTCCCTTACAGTTCTCTTTATTGATGATCTTCAGTGCAAATTTCTTGTTGGATCGTCTGAGGAGAGAGAGGCACATTCACAGTAACCACGTTAGCTCTTGTCACATCTAACACAAGTGAACCACCACACTTGGGATACTATATAACTGATTTTATCATTATTTTCATTCACTTACCCTTCAACAGACCACTGGATTGATGTAGAGTTGTGTGTTAACTAAAGGCCCCATTCTAACTATTGTAACAATTTCTATCCTAACTACTGAACAACGGGATCAATAATAACCACAACTGTACCACTACCCAGATGACTTACTACAGAAATTTTATCTTCATCATCATCATCATTATCATTTCACGAAAAAATGTCTTAAACTTTAGACGACTGTCCACCGGCAACTAATCAAATGCATCAAAAAAGTTAACTAATCAAATACATCAAAAAAGTTAACTAATCAAATACATCAAAAAAGTATCATCATTATCATCATTATCATCATTATCATCATCGTTGTCGTCGCCACCGTTGCCATCGTCGTCATCATTACCATCATAGCAGACTTAACTCTGTTTAGAGTCATTATTTAAGGATGTCATTGTTAAATTATGTCATGTTTTGGTACATTCCTCTCCAGGCATATTTAAGATCGGAATTTCCCATCTCCAGCATGCACTGCCAACTCCAGATTCACAACCTCCCTCTGCCCCAGGACTCTACAGCATGTGGCGTACCCAGGCTGTCTCTCGTCCAAGCATCAACAACATAGGTCATTACTTGACTTTGGTGATTGACTAAAGGTTCATTTTATGCCATCCTTCACTGTAGAATCACTATAAACTACATTGTTTAAAGTTACTGTTAGAGTTACTGATTAGATCATCCTGTGTCATCTCTTTCAAGGTCGACTTGAAATGACTCCCCATCTCTCTCTAACCTCAACTCTTCTGGTGCATTCCTCCAAACATAGATTCTTCCAGTCTTTGATGTCATCCGTCCACATTCTTCGTTGTCTACCTCTCTCTTGTTTTCCCTCGATCTTCACTTCCAGTATATCTTTACAGATGGTGTTATGTCGTTTGGTGTGACCAAAATATTGTAATTTCCTCTTTTGAGTTGTTGTCAATATCATGACTATTAATTCATAGCAACCATAAGTGTCTATAACGTTGTCTATTAGGATTTTATTTTGTGTATTCAAGTACTCACTTGTCCTTGCATTCCATGACCACGGCGAAATTGCCTGTGCCAATCAGGGTCCCGACTTCGTATTTGTTGGTGAGAGCTACTGGCATAACCACCTTGGAGATGTCTACAGAACGAGATAAACAAAATATCACTGGGATCTACTTTGAGTGTTTTCATGTGAGGACAAAACAAAACACCATAAAGAAACATCGTATCTTTTTCTTTTTCTTCAACGAAGCCCTGTTAAGCAGCAAGATGCTCTACAGTCCCAGGACAGGTCGTCATAACCAAAAACAAAGAAAAAGCCATTGAGTTATAGATCTGAGGTTCACTTGTGAAGAAATAAATGTCCATCTAAATTCCATTAATATCCATAAAAAAAAAAAAATTCATGAAAATTCACTATCAAAATCCTTAAGATAAGGCAAGGCAAGAATATAAAATAAGACAGGATAAAATAGACCTTGTCGTTAAAGAAAGCAAATTTCCAGTTGAAGAGAAACAAATGTTGAATAAGTTACAGCCACACACAAGTGGACAAATGCCTTTAAAATATCATGAAAAGAATCAAAAGAAGATATCACAGGTGTGTATATTAATCTTTCCTATGAAGATAACACAAACTGTAGCTAAAACTTCTCACATAATTCTTAAATACGGTACAGTACTTGGTGTAATGAATTTACCCTGCATGCCCCAATCACACACACACACACACACACACACACATAATAAAATCCGCCAAGATAACCAACTGCAGGAGGTTGTTATGGTTATACCATAACCATAACATCACAAAATAATAACATAGTGACAAACATAACGACAAAGCAACCGCATCGCCATAACATTGGCTCACTGAATGGTCAGCACTTCGACTCACCAAAGTTTTCCTTATTCACAGATTTTTCTTCATTCTGAAAAAATCAAGTGAAAAGTTGTAAAAAAAAAGGTTAATGGTTCAGTTGTTTGTCTGAACTGAAGCAGTAATATATAACATATCAGGCTACTGACTTGTATTATGAGGACACAAATCAGATTCACTACGGAACGCTTATTCATCGTATTAATGATTATTATGACGAGCCAAATATTTACATGGTTTTATAGTTGAAAAAAATAGAGCAAATTAACAATAAGGATATAAAATAAGCATCCTAAACGTAGAGGCCATAAACACGTCCATGATGATTCATCAATCAAAAACTGTAAACTTTTAGCTATAAAAATATACTTTTTACATCAAAAATAGAGATGCCCTCTTTTAAGCTTAGGACTCAAAGATGATCTGATCATCTCCATAGCAACCAAAATGCCATGACAGTGAACGGTAACTGCTACTTACAGCCAGAACGTGTGGGTCGCCTTGATCGTAGTCATATCTGCCAGTGTTACGGTCTGAGCCAGGGGAGGTCACTCCGGACAGCCGCTCTGTTACACCCGCACCAGATAGAAAGACAGTAAAAGCGATGAAAGATATAGAAGAGATTCTTTCTTTGTCCAAATCACATACTGTACAGTGTGAGCAAATTGCACAACAGTTTATCCTATAAGAGCATTAGTCTTCAAAAGTAGGTTGAAGCATACGAATCGTGGAAATATAAGGGAATAATACCAAGAGAATATGTTTGTGTGTGTGTGTATGAGAGAGAGAGAGAGAGATGAAAAATAAATATTGCAAGAATACAGTGGATAAGCAGATAAGCAGACAGTCACACAGACAAATAGACAAACAGACAAATGTAAAACTTGTGGACAGATCAATAGGCGGATGGATGGTGGATGGATGGATGGATGAATAAATGGATGGAGGGATGGATTGATGGATGAATAGGTCGATGGGTGGATGGATGAATGGGTGGAATGATGGCTGGACGTATGAATGGATGGACGGACAGAGGGACGGAGGGGGAAGGAAGGAAGCAGGGGGCGATGGATGGACGGAAAAATGAAATGGATGGGTGGATGGATGAATGGATGGATGGATGGATGGATGGATGGATGGATGGATGGATGGATGGATGGATGGATGGATGGATGGATCACCTGAACATTTGGACACGGATGACGAGTTGGATGACTTTCTAAGTGTGACTCGCTCCTTACTTTTCCCGGTGAAAGGGCGGTAAGCGCTGACCTGGCGAACTTCTGCTGACAACAGGAAACCCGAGGTAAGCCAAGAGCGAGTAAAGCGAGAAAGTTGTCGTGTTCATTAATGAATAAGGCAGACATACTGGGCATCAATGATTCATATGAACAAATTTTCTCTTGGCCATGATCAAATTTCCTATTTTTGACATGAAGGATAACATAACTTTTAAAATTTAAGAGATCCTAGACAGCAAAGCAGCCGTTTTCAGCAGACCTCCAGGACAAAAGCCATAATGATTATACAGTATATACTTTAAGTTTTCAGATAAAACCCAAGAACAAATATGATTTCTCACACACCTGGTAGAGCACACATCTACTGCTAGTTTGTTCTTTATTTTTAAAAATGTTATTATTATTATTTTGTTTCGGAAATTTAGATCTAATGTCACTGGTGCGTTTTTGTATAGTTTTGAAACATCAGAAAACGACTGCGAAATGGTTAACATGTAATCATAATAAAAACAGCGCTGTTTGTCACTAACAAAGGAGCTGCGTACTTTCAGTCAGCTGAACAGAAGCGGACACCGCCACATGCAGGGCCAGAACTTTGATGACGTGGGTGATAATTGCCAACTTTGCCAAATGCTTCCACGGGATGTAGTGTCTGAAAATGTCGCTCTTCCTCAAAGACAACATGGTTGGCAGCCTGACATTTTGCAGCGCAAGATTAGTGTTCATTGACTCAGACTTGAGCATATACATGCATCATCCTCGTTGCTGGAAAATTAAGGGGTTCTTAACTATGAGGCCCCAAAGAAGGTCACTTCCTGTTCTTATGTTGATGGAATCTCCTTAGTAGACATTGTAATGTCATGCTAACAATTACGATTTCTGGCTTGTTTTGATTTTTCTTTTTCCTGAAATAGTCAGGTGGTCTGGAGATGATCTGTTCTGGAAACTACGCGGGAAGAAAATGCCATGACTGACTAGACCACCTCGAACTGAAGAAAAAGGACGTCGCATTTGTCTCGGTTGCGCAGTTTGGTAACGATCTCATTCAGTACAAGTGTTTTGTGGTGCCTGGACTTGGAAATGATACAAATCGCACTCGCATGCACACATTTATCAATTGATCGACAGGAATAAAACAGGGAGACATACTGCTTGTTTCCATTTTGTGGGAGTCATTTACTTACAGGTTAAAGCAAAGAGACATAGAAACTGGACACTGTTATCTTTTGTGCGTGAAGGATGTCAATCAACAACTCATACATTATCTATCTGGGATCAGACAACGTAACAATGAGCGTTAACTGAAACCACATCCACACAAAATAGTGGATAGAATCATGAGTAGCAACAGCTACCCTGTAGGGCACTCTATAGTGATATGGACATGGAGACAACGATGTACCTCTGTTGTCCAGTTTGAAATCCTGAAAGGAGATTTTCTCGTTCCCGCAGGCCAAAAATATGGTGTCCTCCTGGAAGAAGTCAGCCAAGCACATCACCTGTGGAGAGAGAGAGAGAGAGAGAGAAAGTGTGAGAGAAAGTGAGAGAAAGAGATGGAATGATGTCGGAGAGAAAAAACAAACAAATATTTAACCCAGGGCTCATTCATTTGTCATGATTTAAGTCCTGCCTGTGAGTTTGTCTCTAGTTATTATCTCTGAAATCACAGCTTTTAACGTAAGCGTTAACTGGATTATTCATCAAAATCAGGCTTGCAATGCTGTCCACAGTCAGTGTCACTGCACACGGTGTTGACACCTACAGTCAGTGACACCCATAGGCTTCTCCTCCTTTATTATCGATATGCTCCGATCTTCACCAGTCCTGCTGACATCACGGATTCTCCTACCTCTGGACTCAATGATGTTGTCAATGAGAGAAGCTGTTTATTATTTTTATTATTGTTATGATTATTAGTATTATTATTTTATGTTCGGAAATCAGCTGTCACAGTGGGAGTGAAATCGGGCGAGGCCAGGAGAACCCAAGAGTGGGAGGACAAGAGAGAAAGAGAAAAATCCAAGCAGCATCTTTCACAACCTGTTAAACTGCAATTCCTGTGGCAGGGCATGTCTTTTCCGCATTGGTCTCTACAGCCATGAAAGGAAATGCTCATTTGAACCTTCAGGGTACATTATCTATGGCAGCTATGACCGAAGAATATCAATCCATCACTCCCTCCGTCCCTCCTTTGATCCATCCATCCCATCCATCCATCCATCCATCCATCCATCCGTCCATCCATCCATCCATCCATCCATCCATCCACCCATCCAACCATCCATCCATCTATCCATCCATCCATCCCTCCATCATCCATCCATCCATCCATCCATCCATCTATCCATCCATCCATCCACCCATCCATCCATCCATCCATCCATCCATCC
>JBCEWB010081400.1:0-29083 GCA_039654565.1 Peronia peronii | reverse complement strand
GGGTCACAACCGGGTCAGGTTACCGACAGCGCGGAGGCATCTCGCCTGGGCTCGGCAACTAGAATATCGCTTGTTAACAACCATGCTCAGAAATAAGTATAATAACTGTCCATGTATCTCAGTTGGTCATGTTTGCATTTTTCTGTGAGAAAGCATCTTCATCCTGATACAAGAATGATAATTCTTGGAGTAAGACTCAAGTAAGATCACAGGATCACTGGATAAGCTTTACATAAGAAGAATTAAGCAATCCTTGGCATCTAGAGCTTACTTTGCACAGAGTCCTCATTGCCATCTGTCAGCTCTACTTGTAGGGCTTCAGAGTAAATGCCCAACTGAAATTAGAGATGAGTCAAAATAATACTGACAATAATCTTTAAGTAAAGAAATCAAACAAATTTATTTCTATACATTGTGAATAGCAGATCTGTCTATAATTTTCAAAATATTCAAATCAAAGCAATCTGCATAAAAACAAAGCTGAGATGTTGAAAGAATAAAATACTCTGTGCGATAACTTTTATTTGAAAAAGTAGGTCCTTAACAGCAATATCCTGTTTTGGCATCGGATACCATTTTTTAATAAAAATTTCTATGATACATGAATAGGATTAATGACCAACTTATAGGACGGATGCCATTAGAATAAATGTTTAAAACTTACTGCAACACCGGCTAGACAAGTCATTCCACCACCAAGTTCACAAATTCTGTGACTCCTGCATTTAACAAACAAATCATAATTGACAAAAGAACAAACAATAATTTGTCTTTGAAGAATGTATTTAACGAGAAAAATCTGGATCATTCAAGCATGGATGGTAGCTGTATCAGATATAACAAGAAACACTTCAAAAGGTCCAGTTTCCACTGATGATAAATATAGAACAGGAATAAAACATTTCTGACGACCAAAAAAATTGATATTTGGTAACATTGTGATAAAGTTATGGCAGAAATATTGTGGGTTTCAAATCTGGAAAGCTTATTATTTCCTCTAGGGCAGAAGTGCTTTATAATGATATGACATAAGACATGATTTTTTTTCACTTACTCAGTTCATTGTAGGAGTTTTTTACATTTATACATGTATTTTGTTCACAATTTATTAAATCAAACAAAAGGAAGAAAGACAAAATAATACATGAAACTGCTATGTAATTTATGTTCTATTTTCTTACAAGTACCTATGAAACTTTTAAAAGCAAAAGATTTAGTCTGAGAGTTCATGAGTTAATGATAAACATAGAGAGTTATATGTGTCTCAATGAAAAGATATGAAGTGATTTTCAAGGTATATATACAACATTTGTTCAAATAAATGTTCCAACAACACAAATACATATACTGTAAATATGGTGTTTACATTTTCCTTTTTCCTTTTTTGTAATATACTAACAAAGGTATCCACCTATAAATCCAGTTGTTTTCATTGATATATCATTGTGAAATTTGTTCTAATCATAATATGTAATTCTAATCAAAAATAATTTGCTACTTATACCAACCTGAAGTCTTCAATATGTTGCATGCAGTAGAAGGTCATAACCTCTTCTGATGGCCACACACCTGGCAGACAAGACATACAGAGTGAGAGTAGTGTATGGTCTTATTCATGCACATGTGTAGAAACTGCATTCAGATGCTCTGTCATGCTATGCTATTGCTCTACCCCATTAACATTACAACTAAAAGCCTTTGTAAGACTTCAACAATGTTTCAATGGCATTTTATTGTCTAAATGGATGGATGATGGCTTCCTTTGGTCACTACTGATCATGGATAATGTGCCCATCAGGCCCAGAGGAACATTTCCCTTCATGGCTGTAGAAGCCAATGTGGGAGAGACATGCCCTGCCACAAAGATGCTGCTTGGATTTTTCTTTCTTTCATTCTTGTTCTGCCTAACTTAAGGTGGGCGGTAGCCGACCAATGGGAATTAATAATCCCTCCCATCGACAGAGGTGACCCTTGGCGCCCAGCTCCCACGCCAATCAGAAATGGACTCAGACATGACTGCCTCCTCCTGTGTTGTTTCAGCTGCCCATGTAGTGGACAACAATGGAGTGACCTCTCCTGGGATGGCCTGGGTACATCACGCAGGGCTTGTGGAGATCCTGAGTCACTCAACTTCCAAGATCCCCTGCTCCACCATGTAGGAAATGCCCTGAAGGAAACCAAAGCAGTATATCCAGGATCTACACAATCACAGGAGTTGCCAGTACAACATCACGATATGCACAAGGTGATACCTGCCTGCCAGTCGAGACTCCGGCACTGGATTTGTTTGAGTTTACTCTCTAGCCTTTCCCCATCCAAGGAGTCTGCAAGGCAGCAGGTTTATGATTTGTATAGAGTTTACTCCCCTAGGTGGGTTGTTTACCAAGGTTAACGAGCCCCATCTACCCACAGATCACAGGCGGTACCGTCTTACTCTTATATATGGTAGCAAACCTGACCTGACAATAACTGTCTAAATATTATATAATATGGTGTAACTCTTTCAACAGAGAAATACATCATATCTTCTTAAACCTTTGTCTGTCATGACTGAAACACGGGAAATCTGATTCACATGTTCTGAATTACTTTACTAATATTGGTAATTGGAGATTCAAAATCAGTAATTAGCACATTACCCCAAATTCAGTCTTTCAGAAGTTAAATTTCACTTCCATTTCTTTTCCACCTCTTCACAATTGTGATTTATTTCCTTTTTAGATACATGATCTATTTTCTTTTTTAATCACCACTCGATAAAAGACAAAATTTGCGGTATTAATTTGTAATGAGTGTTTCATAAGCTGAAATTGTAATCATAAGTTAGGTTTTACTTACAAACATTGCCTGTGTTGTTGAAACCATTTAATCTCTCTGCTGTCATGGTGCCATCCAGATGCCTTAGGAGTAAATTATTACAACTGTATATTCAACAGTTATAAACATTTTCTCCTCTCTATCAATATTATACCACATACCTTTGATTCAAGCAATGAAATGCACTTACACCACTGTTCAATTCTGGATAAAAACTTCTGTTTCTTGTCTGAGAATATATTTTTCATGCTTTACATCACCTATTAGTGTGACCAGCATTTGAAAAAATTGTTCCTCTTCATGAAATGTTTTCTTCTGAACTAAACAAAAAAGGTGGGGCCATTAGAAAGAAAAGGCACTTGATACAAAAAGTCTAAAATGCATAACAATTATCCAATTTGAAATGAAGGGTAAAAAGACCTTTTTTGATGGATTGGCATTTTGTTTAACTAAATAATTATTCTATTGAAAGAAGAACATAATGATAAAATTTGATATTCAAACAATTTGATAGCTCTCTTTTAAGAGAATTGAAGTCTGTTTTCATCCTCTCGCTAAGGTGACATTTATTTACATGACATACCTTATTTGCATTGAAAATTCTGGAAGTTCTTGACTGGTATATAAATACCATTTTCCATGACAGTCTCCTTCATTGCCCTTGAGCTCAATTTGTTTTGTAGTCAATAATTGAAATGACTGAAATCTTCTTACTGACACAGTTGTATCAACAATTTCTGTACAGCTCTGGCTTTTTAGCACCTGTTTGAAATAAATATATTAAGGGGATGCTCTGGTGAAATTTGAAGTTCTCTAAAATTTGGCCTCAGTCATCTGAAACATCCCTGGTATAAACTGATAATTCACTGAGACTTTATTTCACTTATAAAAAATTCAATATATTGCCTGTTGCCATGGTAACGAGTGGCCATCTTGAAAAATAAATAACTATCTAAGATTCTTAAAATTTACAAAACCAGTAAAAATATTTACTTTCTATATATGAATATTGAAAGGTGAGATCAATATGGAGGTAATAGGCTAGATTTTATTTGTCTGTGATGAATGAAATAGAAACAGGAAGGTTCTAAAGCTGTGGTTGACACAAAAAGAACAATCCACATTAAAAGAATAAACAATTTCTGCTTTCTTAGTGTGAATAACATCAAACTTACTAGCCTATTGCCTAAACATATGAATAGTCTATCAGTGTACCAAATCTGATGCCTGTATGACAATAAACAGCTGAGATTTTAAGATTTCAGTGAAGCTCAGATAACAGAATAAGAAACAGGAGAAAATGGGCAAAACAATATATATAGATATATACAACATATACAAAATATATACATTTAAATGCATTTTTGGGGCTGAAACCTGTGGAATTGAATTTTGGCACTTGGTATTCTCGACCTAGACATAATCAACTACGCAAATACGTTGAAATCCCAAAATCGATAATTTAACCCTTTATTGGTGAAAACCTCACCCTAGCGCCCCCTTAAACGATATCAAATACAGCAGTTGACTTTATAGTCACTTTAGCAATCTTCATATGGATCCGTTCTTTCCTAAAGATGTTTTGGTTTGATATCGTTTAATATAGTGCTTCATGCGATTTTTTCATCCATATATTTTTCTACTACAACAGCTTAAATATTCTATTTAGTTTAGCTTTTATTTTTATTTTGATTGTGTATGTCTGTAAGTTAAACATTACAGATTTATCACTGGACATGATATAGAGAGTCTTTAGAGACTTGGTAGTCTTGCAAACAGCAAGACTATGAGTACAATATGAAGTCTCTACATGAGGTGGACAAAAGTGATAGTTAAAGGTTTACAAGGATATATAAGAATGCCATGGACTGGATGCTAGCAACTGATCTCTTGTGAAAGATTTCTTATGTCATAAATCCCTATCTCATTGCTATGCTCTTGTACCTTTGTCAAAAATTAGAAGTCAACTTTCCTATACAATGTATTCGTGGCACTACCGTCTGAGTGCGGTCTCTCCGGCGACCTGGCACATATCGATTACTTAAAATGAACTAGACCAACTCCTGGCCCTAACCTGCTGGGACCCTCGGCTGTGCATACCACCGAGGCAATAATCGCAGTATCGATATTGGCACTATTTCATTTTACAGTAATCGATATGCCAGGTCGCCAGAGGGACCGCACTCAGATGGCAGTGCTGTATTCGTTTTGATCTGTTTGCGGTGAGGATAGAAGAAAACAACTCATTATGCCAGACTGATCTGAACTCAAACTGGTCATCCATATTCATAACTCACAATGATAGTTACAGTGGCACAGGCAACACACATGCATACCTGAGCCAGCATGTGCCATCTTTTTCGCGCAGTCCTCCTACTATTACTAAACACACCAGTGCTTTCTTGTGGCTCACTGTTCATCGTTAAATGTAACAATATCCAAGATGTTACGCTAACTTGTCTTCCGCATTGTCAAAGGTAGAGAGTGAGTCCCTCGTTTCGAGGGTAAACACTTCTCTCCTCTGTGTAATTCTTTTGCTTAGGTGAGCATAAATGTAAACGCCCTTGTATTATATTTATTTTCAATATAAGAGAGTTTTCATGTAGTCAACAGATCTTTGCATTTTGTTTTGGCTAAGCTATAATCAAATTATGATGATTTTCATCAAGTAGCACTACAAAAATAAGTCACTACAGTAATACATTAAAACTTTCCATGGGAATTGGGATCAATGCATATATTATTCAGTAATCAATGCCAGAGGTTGGGAGAAAAGCGAGCAATAAGAATTAAGGTGATATAATTACATGTAATTAAAATTTCAAAAACGATTCGGAAATCTATTCATCATATTTATTACAGAAATAACAATTTTCAGTTAACAGTCTCAACATATATGATGCAGTTAAGTGCACTTCAGAGGAAGTGAATTGGTTGTATTGGATGTCGCCTAGTCATATTTAATATATACATTGACATATTGGCATCATCGGTAGCCCATTAAAAAAATTTTGCTGTCGACTATTTCCAATTTTACCAGTTAGCCTTCGCTACTAACGCAGACCATATTAATTTTCATCTGTGAACTCTGTAAACAATAATATATGGCTTGAAAGTGACTGATGGATGATTAACACATTCTGCAAGAAAAATACAGATAGACCATTTAATTTTTATTATGTCATGTTATATATAGAGCGTTGTCTACGCCCATCCATAATGTATCTTGTGTTGCCAAATTCTCAGCAACATTTTCAGATAGACATGATAAGGCATGCAGTCAATGTTTACCAAAAGAATAGTATTTGAAGGGCTCTATAAAGAAAATATGATAAATATGATTACCAATAATTAGGCCAACGTTGTTCGTTGTAATTATGTGACATAATCATTGGTCATTGTGTGTTTTCGAGAGGGCCGGGGGGGGGGGTAGAGGGGAGAAAGGGTTGGGATGTAGGGGAAGAGAAAAATACAGCAGTGAAGGGAAAGAAAGAGGGTGTAGTCTGTGCATTTGGTGCCTGCCTGAGGGAAAGGGCCGACCCATATTAGACATAGACGATGGAAGAGAATCGCCGTGGCCGAGGAAGGCGTTAGGCGTTTGCTCCTCGGCGAAAACCTTAGTCACGGATTCGAAATTAAAATCCTACCAGGCGATAGGAAAGATTAGAGCTTATTAGAAGATGGGAACCCTTCTTGTTTTGTCTTGTTTTGTTTTCAGTGACTGAACAGTCCCCTGGCTTCTCAGGTAGGGAAGCCCAATGTCTAGTCTTCTCAAATAAGAGAGAATACATTTCTGAGATCCCATGTATACGTTAAACACTTTGAATGATCTTTGGCAGTTAAAAAATCGGACGAAGAGTAGGCGGAGACGCCACTGTCGGGGCAAAATTTCCAAATTTCAAATTTCATACCCACAAAAATTATTCTCACCAAACTTGGCATGCACTCAAAGCCGAGATAATCCTACTTTCTTAGGATGAAAGGAGTAGTATACTACTAAAGGCTACATTCATAATTTTATAAAATGCAAGATTGAGCGGCTACGTAGCTGTCCCTTTATAAATCAATTCGCGGTCTGAATCCTATTGCGGGATTGAAAAGACCAAACCTGCTCCAACTTCCTGCCAAGAGAAAGTCTGGCATCTAGCTAACTTTTATGGAGGTAAGTGTGTGTGTGTGTGTGTGTGTGTGTGAGAGAGAGAGAGAGAGAGAGAGAAATCCAGAATTTTGACCCCTATCTTCTCTGATTAAATAGTGAACACATTTAAAACCCAGATAATCCTATTCTGAGGTTTGAAAAGCTTTATACATAGTGCGAATGTCAGCATGACAGACGGAAAAGGGAACAAAAGAAAGAAAGAAAGAGAGAGAGAGAGAAAGAGAACTGACGAAGTACATACTCCATCTCCTGAGCTCAAGAGATTTCAAAACATAATCTGAGGCAATGCAGGGATTATAGTAATGCTCAGATTTGGCATCCACGAGTGCACAATTTGGGCGGGAGAGTGGTACAAACACACTACGGGCAACACCTAAGTTGGGCCATTCCAGGCCAGCCTAGGATAAGTCATAGGCAGCATAAACAAAGCATGTAATGTGACGAATCATTACAGTGGGGTCAAAGTAATAATCAATAGAAAGAAAGAGAAAAATGAACTATTGGATAAAATACAGGTGGATTGAATATTTATTATGTGTGTTTGTATGTATTTGTGTTGGGGCAGTGGGCGAAGCTTAAAACTTTTTTTTTTTTTTTTTTTGCTCTTGCTTTTTAGGCCCTATAAATAATAGAGGTTCATTACAGCGGGTAGTTCAAGCAATCAATACAGATGGAATTTCCAAGTTGTGATGTCCATGTTTTTTCAATGTCAATGAAATGTTTGAAGGATTGAAGGAGAACAGTCTTCATGTCGTATGGGACCAAATATAGGGAGAAAGAAAGAAGAGAGAGAGAGAGGAAGGAAGGGGGAGAGAAAGGGGAGGAGAGGAGGGTTTAGATATTATATTGGCCTATGTTTCTGCGGGTTCTTGATGAAAATGATTATAACGCAGGAAAAGAAACTATTCAGTGTATTGTGGATCTATGGATGTCCAGTAACACTGGCTCAAGACCTCATTCCTTCCTCGTGGCCTTTTGACCAATAGATCTAGTTCTCAGTTTTAGATGCGTAGGTTTGAGTTCTGTATGTCACAGCATGTTCCGTGTGGTCGAAAAAGTCTCAGACCATGCTTGTTGCATAAGGATTAAATACCCCCCCCCCCCCCTCCCCCCGCCCAATTCATTAAGGTTGAACAAATGATTTGATGTTAATCTACAATATTGTTCACTCTTAACTGAAATTTGAGAGTACAAAAATGAATATTTTCACATTTAATTAAAAGACAAATTTGTAATTATATTGTCCTTCTAGCCCTGTCTATAGAATGATGTCCACATAGGCTAGCTATTTCTCCGTCTCCTTCTGGTGTTTGCATTCAATGTAAGTATTGAATTATGATTGTGTGTTTATGTGTGTTATGTGGGTATGTGGGAAAGAAGAAGAGAGTGGGTGGGGATAGGGTCCAAAGAGTGAGAGAAAGGGTGGGTGAATGAGGCATGACGAACTTAGTCTAGCCTAGTAAGCCCTAAGCGCTCTCGGGGGCATTTCGATTGGGCTGTAGGCTAAATTAAATTGTCTGCCCGTACACATACTTTGCTGACGTCATTCACATCACATTCAAGATGGCCGATACGGAATTGAATGTAGACAGTCTCATAGCACGGCTGCTCGAAGGTTATTGGTCACGTACTGTTTGTCTGTGACTGTTGTTATCTTAGCATGAGATGAAAACATTTACAGTGAATTTAACATGGCTTCAAGGCTCTTTTTAAGCACTGCTGTCAATTTGATTATAATATTATAGCTTAGGATGTCCGTGGATAACTAATGCTGTTAGTCATTAGTTTAGAGGCGTATCTCGCTGTCTTCAACTGTGTGATACCTGTGTGCATTGGTGTTTTGTTCGGAGAGGCAGATAGATCTACATTTCAGCTCGAAAGGGGAATTGTGACAGTTATGTCCTGTTGATAATAGATCTGTATCAAGAAAAGCTGCTCACAGTGGGATTATTGCTTTATTTATCATGTAGATCATGATCTAGATTTCTTGATCTGCCATTAACTTCCCAGAGATTCAGTGTAGCCAACAAGGAAGTAGATCTAGCAGTTGAAGGAAGAAAAAAATTTAAAATCAGAGAGGAGTAGATGTGTCTAGCATGTTTTTAACAAGCAGTGGTATGTATAATACATTGGTTTTAATATTCAGGCTCATCTGTTGTCATTTAAACCTATGTCAGTTGGCAAATAGGAACAAATTTTATCATGAGGTAGAATGAAAAGTCTGGCAACAGTACTGAATGCTTTGACTTATTCCATATATATAGACTAGAATGAAAGTTTCTAAAAACTGCCCATGGTACTATTGCCTTAAATTCACTGTGAAAGAATGTAGTTTTAGCTGATGTAAAAGTGTAAGATTTGTTTTTTCTGAGTAGACCATGGCTTACTTGATAGATGTATTTGTTTCAGTTCGAGGATGCCGTCCTGGAAAAACTGTACAAATGACAGAGGCTGAAGTTCGAGGCCTTTGTCTGAAGTCCAGAGAAATATTTTTAAGTCAGCCAATTCTGTTAGAATTAGAGGCACCTCTTAAAATATGTGGTGAGTAATGAACTAGTAATACCTGGATCTAGTTATTATCAATAGCTATTTGCTAATAAACATAATAATAAACTATTTCAAAGCTAAATTTGCTGTCAAAATGTTCATAATTTTTCCACTCTAAGATTTCTTGTGAAATGAATTCTTTGTAGTCGTTTAGTATGCTAATTTATTGAGAGCTCTGTTTTCTGTGTTGAAAGTTGAAGCATGAAGCACAGTTTATTTCACATCATAGCATGATATTTAAATATACTGATAAAATCTGAAATCTCATCCAATAAAAAGTTCAAAATAATGCCCAAATCGAGTCTCACAAGACAAATCATATGATATAGATTGCTGTCATATATTACTAGTTGTGTTAGGTAATTTTTATATAGAAGGTAGCCTTCATAGAAAAAACTTAAAGTGTTGTGTTGTGATAAGGATAATGAAAGAAATATAGAGATAGAGTGGAGCTTTTTAGGCAAATACAGATGAATTGTCCTTGAGAGACAGAATATTTTAGGGAACTTCTTTTTATGAAGGCAAACATTTGCTCACTGGCTTTTTATTTGAAAACTTTAACAATCAGGGACATCTTGTGTTTTTCAGGTGACATACATGGTCAGTACACAGACTTACTACGACTTTTTGAGTATGGAGGATTTCCACCTGAATCAAATTACCTATTTTTAGGTGATTATGTTGACAGAGGGAAGCAGTCTCTGGAAACAATCTGTTTGCTGCTGGCATACAAAATCAAATACCCAGAAAATTTTTTCTTACTGCGGGGGAATCATGAATGTGCTAGCATCAACAGGATTTATGGTTTCTATGATGAATGTAAGTAATCAACATCATTATTTAGTCAATAACTCCAAGGACAATAAGCCATTGAAATGTGACTTCAGGGAAAAAGATATGATTTGCTTTATGTTTTTCCTCTGCAATCTCATTGGTTGATCCCAGATATAATAACTACATGTCTGTGCCAGACAGGTTTTCAAATTTGTAAAATAATGTGCTGTGTTGTAGCTTTATTATGTAGTTAAATCTGTTACTGAATTTCACAGGACTAATTTTATAGAGTAATTCAAATGTGAATTTTGCTGACTTTTTAAATAGAATTTTGCTAAGGAGAACATTCACATCTTGTGCGCACAGTTTGTTAGAGATACATATGGATCAAAAGAGAGAGAAGAACAAATGGAAAATATTCAGAGAAGTACATTTTCCGATGTGTTACAAGGAAATATCATCAGAGTATGATCGGTCAGCTTTAAATTTTTGCCATGAATTTCTTCATTATACAAAATATATTTATTGTTACCGACTTCATCTTACAGGGCTCAAGCTCTCCCTTGACATATTTTTTTTTTTTTCATTGAAATTACTTAGTTTTAAAGAGGAGAGATGGGAAGAATATAATTAAGCATGTAATATACTACAGTAATACTCACGATAACAGCAATCGGTGTTCTGACAAAAAATCTCTCATTATTCCTAGTGTCTTGTTATTCCAGTGTACAGAGAAATTCATATATAGTAAAGCTTTAGTCAGTGATGTTTACAAAGGAAAGCAACTGTTCTGCATAATAACTTCATGATTACATCCCCTGTCGCGAAACACACGTGGGCAACCTACACTGTATGTCGTATTTTGTTTCAGGATGCATTATCTCAGCAGAAAGTTTGATTTTGCATTCACTGCCTAAATAATGGCAACATTCTGGTCGATGCTGATAAGTGTTCTTTAATAACTGTTAAGGACAAATTATCATGTCTGCTGGCAACGATAAACAAATCCTGTGTCAGTAATGCATACTTAGCAGTAGAGCATTGCTTGATGAATGCAAACACACTGATGGCGCACACACCTATGACACATTGAGTGTATCGCGTCCTATGCACATGATCAGCAGGCTTGTTTTACTAGCGATTTTACAGTCAGTTACATTGTAGAACATAATATTGTGCTGTTGTACTGTAGGCTACGAAAGAAATCGCATTGCTAGGGGAACCAGTCATGAGATGGACAGTTGCGTGTAGGCAGGTGGACCAACAATTTGCATCTGGCAAGTTACTTAACTCAGGGTACTACCGAAATTGGCGGTATCCATGCAGAAATTCTTTGCTATTCCAGATGTTTTTATTTTTAGTTGTTGTTATTTGAGTAAATATATAGCAAGAAAAAGGGAGATTTGAAATTTTGTCGTTATTCATGATTTGCCATTGTTCCCGGTGTCAATAAACATGAGGTTACAAATTATCTCAGTATTTGACAAGCCAGCTCTCAATCCCAAGGACTGATTGTCAACAGCAGCAGTAGTTGAATTACTTTTATACCCACCCATGATATTGTCAGTTCAATATGTGAAAGAGCTTCCAAACATAAAAGAAAAGACAGAAACAGATTTATAATCAATCACCTTCTTTCCTGTTCTTGATTATTTAAAGCTAATGTGCATCAGATGGAGTGAAAGGTAGAGCTGTATGAATTACCCAAGATATGCGCCATGTTTATAGAATCAGAATCAAAACCAAGTTAGGTGAATTGAAAGATCCTGTTGGAAAGAGACAGTAAATTTTGAATTGTCACAATTTTTTTTCACAAAACCTATTGAAGTTTGAATTTTGAAGAAGTTTTAATATCTGAATGTGTTGTTACCATGTTTTCATTGATCTCAGTGTATTGATGTTATTAAACAGATGTTTACTCATGAGTCACATTATTTTCATTATCTTCAAGACAAACTTATGTCAAGCAGTCTGAAAGATTTCATGAAGGCTCTTGAAATGTTTAAGAAACTTCAAAGCACCATGTTTAGTTACTGAAACTGTTTCATCAAGAGCGAGACAATAAATTACAAAGGAGTTACTAATGCCATTTCCAGGTAAACGACGATTCAATGTGAAGTTATGGAAGACATTTACAGATTGCTTCAACTGCTTACCAATAGCTGCAATTATTGACGAGAAAATTTTCTGCTGTCATGGGGGTAAGCCATACTTCTTTCTTTCATTTTTTGTCCATCAAACATTTGTCCCCTTTCTTGTCTTCCTGTTTCTCCATGTAAAATACGTAAATTAAACAATTTAATAGGTTTTTTAAAAATGATTTAAGAATTCATAAATTATGTGAAAAAGAAAAATATTAAGTAATTTTTCTTTTTAACATAATTGAAATGCGGCATGATGAAATCAGACTCTTGTCAGATTTTGAGCATATGGAGATATTGGTATGGCTGTGAAGATTTTTCATTTCCCTTTCTCTTTGTGGAAAAAGTTCTGTTGTATCTCAAGTAGGAGTCAAGCTATTGGCGATTATAAGACAATGGAGGTAATCTGTTTCTGCATCTGAACTTAGTGGGAAAATGGCCAATGACTTTTGTTCATCCTTATATTAATTTAATCCATATGAGGCCATGCCACTAAATTACACATTTTGGGCTTTTACTCATTCTCTTTCAGCAAATTTAATGCTGAAATGCATTTTTAGATTGATACAGAAAGGTTTTGTGAAGAAAAAAAATGCGCTAGAAATTCATTCACTGTTGAAAAACAGTTTGATGAGTGCCTGATTTCATCATGTCGCATCTCAATTTTCTTTTACTTGTGTTTGTGCCATTTGTTTCCATCCCTGGACTGGATTTGATACATTGATATTCTGTCATATATAGCTCTGTGCATACTACACATTACCATTCCTGTAATTATTGAAATAAATTTGCTGATCTTCTATGTCTATGGTCTCTTCTCATCAGGCTTGTCCCCAGACTTACAATCAATGGAGCAAATTAGACGTATCATGAGACCAACAGATGTGCCAGACACAGGTATTGACAAACTCATCCATATAGATTTTTCCCATTGGAATTTACCAGGTGTACCATGGTTAAGCTATATACTTCAAATTAACAGAGGATAGAAGTTTTTTCACTAGTGGACTTCACTGTGTAGAAAAATCTATGATGAGAATAGAATTGGATAAAGTCAATTTCAGGACATTAGAAGTAAATGTTAGTTTTTAAAAATCTGCCATTTGCAGGCGGGAATGGAAAAATCATTTACATGAACCATTGTCGTAATTTTTGTTTTTCATATAATTGCAGGCTTGTTGTGCGATTTGCTGTGGTCAGATCCTGACAAGGATGTACATGGGTGGGGAGAGAATGACAGAGGCGTTTCATTTACCTTTGGTTCTGATGTGGTTAGCAAGTTTCTTAACAGACATGACCTTGATCTGATTTGCAGAGCTCACCAGGTAATTGAGAAAAAGAAAACTGCATACCAGGCTCCTGCTTTTCAGAACGCTGTGGGTTGCTGTTGATTACCTAGATAATCTGAGTGTGCTGTGATTGACTGGTGGAGTGCAGGGGGGGCTACTATTTGTTTGCACATATAAAAAAAAGTGAAAAATTTTAAAAAAGGAAACAAGAAATAATGTGCTATGTTGTAAACTTGAGGAGTGGTAGTATTAGTGCTCTCAGTTTTCCAACTCAAAATTGATCTGCTCTGTTTGTTTTTCTTAAGCCTTTCAATCCAAAGAAAATAGGATTATCTCAGCTTTTTAGAATTTTAGCCAATTTTTGCTGAGAATTTTTGTGGGTAGAAATTTGGAATTTGGAAATTTTGCCCAGACAGCGCACAGCCATTTCTAGCATGCCCTTTAGTTGTAGGATCTGAAGCAATAAAACTTGCAATCTGATACTGATAATGATAAGCTGGGCGCTAGCGTAACACTTCACTGAGCACAGGTAGAGGAGAAACCCTGTTTTTTTTTCAGTTACAGGAAAATCACACGTTTGAATTCTCTTTGATATCCAACTTTTTAAAGACACTTACAGACACAAAAATTATCAGTTCAAAGCCCAAATTCTGAAGTTTGCATACATATAATTTTCATAAAAAGATTGATAATTACAATTATATCATACCAAGTAAAAGCAGAAAAATTACAATCCTAATTAAATTATAAATTACTCTGTTTTGAGCATATTTCAGAAAATTCTGAAACTGCACTCTGATTACTTAATCATTTTTCTTGGAATATCCAAAGTTATACTGACATTTCACAAAAACTTAGCCCACAGGAATTTTTCAGAATAAAGGTGTCGGATCCACATTCTCTAGTTTATGGGTCCAACACAATAAAACATCAGGCATAACAAACGTTTAAAACCATTTACTAGATTTTCATGAATGGGTAGATCCATGAAAACAGGACTAAGTACTATATTATGTAAGAAAATTCGGGACATCGCACATAAGAAATATTTATGGTCAATTTGTAGATTTATAGAGTTAGTAGATCCATGATAACAGGGGTTAGTAAACATATTACGCAAAAAAATCCACGACAGGCACTTATATAGTTAAAAACTCCAAGATACCACACATATCAAGAGTTCTCAGGAAATTGTACATTGCGACATAGATATTAAAGATATTTTGGCACAGAATAAACAGTCACATGTAGGAGTATTTTGATCCGCAAACTGCAAATCTTATATTCCTTGAATGAAAAAATTTACAGTGGGACATTTCTCTAAAGGTATCTTTGCGCACATGAAACAGTTAAATTTGTCATCCTCTCAGTTTTTCAAATGCACAATTTCATGTTATGAAGAACTTTATAATAAACAGGGACTCACAGCTTTGACAAAATAATCTGAACAGATCACACAATAACTATGGCAAAATCATTTAATTTCTACTCAGTTCTTCTTTTCTTTGGATGGAGGAAGATCATCTTTCAGTTCTGGTGCGTTATTTGTAATGGCAGTTTTCATTTGAGCCTATCCGTTTCACTGAAGATGCCGCATGTAGCTCTCTAACTTCTATTTAAGGTAGTATGCATTCATTCTCCACCTTGCTCTCTGTGCATAACCATTCCTCTGTGCTAGGATCATAACGTGTCCAAATATGTGCACTTTGTGTCACCACTTCATTCATTAGAGACTGTTGTAGTTGTAGTGGACCAGCCTGTATTTTTCATATTGCGAATGCCATTGAGACAACGTCTATACAAATGTTTAGAATGAATTTCTTCACTGTCGTCACTGACATTAAGTCCACAAGCAATTTGTATATATGATATATCGCACTTAGAGACACACAAAGGAGACTTTCTATGGCTCTCCTGCTTGGTCTGGCACAAAAATCCACAAGTTCTGCCTAAAGAATGCAGTTTTTTCATGTGCTTATCTTGTGAATGATCTTAAAAAAAAAATTTAAAAAAATAGGCATCAAAGTTTGCAAAACCAGATACCATATCTAAGCAATTGAAAATTACAAAGCGAAAAAATACTGAGCCAAACCACTGAAAGAAAATCACGTGTACTCATCTTAAATAATAATATAGAACCACCTGAGCAAGTGGGCCTAAGTGGGTAAGATATCAAACTTTACATAGTTGAATCTTGCCCCTTCGTTCATTCAGAAGAAGACACTGCTTTAAAAATGACATGAGGAAGCATCAGTTTGAGTAAAACCAAGCATTTCTTCCATTCTGTTGGTTGGTTTGTTTTTCACACACTATCTTTGGCTTGGAATTGATGGCAAAAATGGATGTACACTATGGAAAAAAAATCCAACTAAGTGAAAAACTGTGAAATACTAATGAAATTTGTACTAAAAGAAAGAGGAGACTCTCTTCTAAAAACTCATAGGTCAGGTTTTGTTGAAAAATACCTCCTAAGGTAAAAAAAAACAACTTTAAAAACACAATTTTAAAAAAATGTATGAAAACAAGTCAGTCCGTTTACCTGCCATTTTTGAAGATGCTAAAATACACAACCTGAAACAAAAGACATCATAGAAAAGAGAAAAATCAAGACTTTCCAATGCTACTTTAAAAACTGAATAAAATAGAAGTACGACCACAATGCAAGGTGTAAAAGACTGGATTAAAAGTAAGCCTTAAGCTGAAACATTCAGGTTTCTACCATTGATCTGCTCCACTGAGCCCAGGAGAGGAGGATGGGCAGGACAGACAGTCATAAATCTGAGGCCAGTGAATAGCAGGCACGGACCCTGTGACAGGCCATTGTTCAACTAAAGGGCACGATTTTGGGGGTTTGAAACAGCCGTGAGCGGCATGCAGCCCCCTCTTTTATCAATTTTGAACTGCCAAGGGTTCTTTAACGTGCGTAACGTACACACGGGGCCTCCGAAATATATTCTCCCTTATCTGAGAAGGCTAGACGTCGGGCTTCCCTACCCACAGGAAGCCAGGGGGCCGTTGAGTCACTGAAAAAATGCAGGTTTTCGAGCTTCGTGTCCTTCCATCCCCCGATGCAGGACTCGCGAGTCAATCCCAGCCTGTTTTCTCTATGAGCAGATGCCAAATCACAGAGCCACTGCGTCGCCCGGATCTGCTCTATGTATCTCTAGTTATTTAAATATCATTCTAACCACTCCAGAGCAATTGCTGAAGTAACTGGCGGAACTTATTTGACTGTAAAAGAATTTTTTATAGAACTGGTCCATTTGAAGGATGACTTGTTAGAACCAGTTTTGTTGAAAATTATCTGCGGGAGGGGGAATGTGTTCCCAAGTATATCAGAGCCAGTGTCATTAGTTTTGCCAGCAGAGTACCTTTGCAACTCTTTTTTCATGTCAGTTCGATTGCTGGCAGAGGCCTCTTATGTCACATGATAACTCAATGTATTGTTCTCTGCCAGGTTGTAGAAGATGGCTATGAGTTCTTTGCCAAACGACAACTGGTCACCCTTTTCTCTGCACCAAACTACTGCGGAGAATTTGACAATGCTGGAGGAATGATGTCTGTGGATGATTCTCTCATGTGCTCTTTTCAGGTAATTTTGTTTTATGCCTGGTTGTTACCTAATGTTAATGTAATTTGTCACTCCATGTCAGATGGCTGCTTTATAAGTATTTACAAACACATATAACATGCTACACATTCTGTTAATTCTTATTCACTTGTATGACTGTACATTCTACTTTTTATGTGTCTGGTATGCACTATTACTGCCTTTGCTGGACATCATCAGTTGTTTTATTATCACTGAAGAGACAAATCAAATAAAAAAGACAAATATTGGCAAACCCAGCAGTATTTCAATAACTATGGATACCCCTCTTAACATAGAAACTTGTGCAATCTACTTAAAAAAACAGGACCTTTGAAGAACACATATTTTACAATATTGTGTGACTTAATTTGCAAGATGTTTTGTGTTTCTTAGGTGCCACAAATTATCTTGTTTGCCCACTCACTGAAAACTTATTGAGAATAAATAGTGTGATGTATATTTTATACGCATGTAAATACTTATAAAGCCACCATTTATACATGGAGTGCCAGGTTATATCATCGTGGCAGTTAGCTAAGAACCTTAACCATCCAGTTTTAAAGATAATCCACAATCAGATAATTGTATTGTATAGATTAAATCTACTTTTGTCCAACATTAAGCATGGTGAGTATAGAGCCAAGACTGTACACTGTCAGAGACCTCAAAAAATAGCATTACTATTGAAAATAGAACCATTCCAGGTGTGAGGTAAAAAGAAAATAGTTTCTTTTTTTTTTTTTTTTGTTCTTTGATGATAGCAACACAGTGTCTTTGTAGGAATGAGCTTTGTTTGTCACAAATTTGAATTGTTTCACTCACTGTGTTTGTTTAGTTCAAGTCTATACATTACATGTCTATACAATTTTGGATGAAGTGTTGCTTGCAATCATTTATTTACTAATTCACTTTAATTTCAGATCTAAACATTGTATGATGCAAGACTGGGTACAGAAATCTGTTCAGCCTGTTACAATTATTACCTTTCTTTAATCTTCAGATTCTCAAACCATCAGAAAAGAAGGCTAAGTATCAGTATGGAGGACTTAATTCAGGCCGACCTGTGACACCACCAAGGGGACAACAACCGAACAAGCAGAAAAATCTGAAGCCTTAACAGAGCTTATATCAAAGTGCCTTTTTAATTGCCAGCAGATCTAGATGAGTTTAATGTTTATTGGAAGAGCTAATCTTATTCTGATTTACTGAAACAACATGGTGATGCTTTTAGATTATGTTTGTATGAGTCTAAAGCTATTTAAATTATTACATCTTTTGGGGTATTACGTTATTTGTGTATAATAGTAGTTTTGTTTCATGTAACAAAGTTTGGGTGAAATATGGGGGCTTTATCGTAGTCATATAGTTTTAGTTGCAATGTAAATGGGTCATTGTCATCTTGACAAGACAAGAGGTGTCGTTAATGAGTGGAAAATTGAAAGGACAATCAAACCTCTAAACTTTGGTCAAGTTCCTCAACCAGGCATAAAAGAAAGATGGAAGAAACTATTTTTCCATAAGGCAATGTCAGAGAAGCAAAACAGAAACTACAAGTACATCAGGAAAAATGCTTATTTTATTGTTCAAACCAATAGAACTGAAAGTTCTTTATGAAATCAAACTCATCTACTTCTGATTCATCTCACTGAGTTGCTGTTATTTACAGTGTGAGGAGGAGTCAGGGTTCAAAAACTGTTATATTTAAGAGGTCATGCTGTCGCTCTTCTTTTCTGCTTCCTTTGTTCTACCGATTGATGCATTGTTTCATGTCTTTCAAGCCAGTAAACTCATGTTCTCATAAGGTGTCCTAGATGTTTCAAAGGTAAACCAGTCTTGATGATTATTGAAAATTAATGGGGAAACTATTAATCATTTCTTTTGAAGGCAATAGTCACTGAATTATTCGCCACGTTTAGTATAGAGTAGTTTTATTAGTCTTCTGATTTTGGTGGTTTTATTTTTTCAATGATATTAAATATCTTCATTTTGTTTTTGTTTAATCCATGGAGCTGTGCAGTTATGTTAGAAGTTGCACCCTGTTGTCAGAGATGTGTGCCAACAAGTAGATCTCTGTATGCAATTATTGCTGTAATACATCATTCTACAGCTTGTATGTCAGTTTGAAAAACAAAACTTAGAATTTTTTGTCTGTAAATTTCTTAATAGTGGGGATCTGAGGGGTTAACTAAAGACTTTCTAGGCTTCAAATTAGGATCAGCCTACTCAGATTAGAGAAAGAGGGTGGAGGAAAAAAATTATTTTATATCTGGTTGCCATCACAATGCCACCATCTTAGATTTTATGTCTTAAATATTAGATATTTTCAAAAGCCTAAGACTCCTATAGTGTTCAATATAATGGTTTGAAATTTAGCATTGTAATAAAATAGCTTTCTCTATATAATAATATGCATTTGTTTTTTGTTTGTGGGCCACACAATGTCTGTCGTAAATTTTTGAAAGATACATGTTGATGGATCTGTGTGGTTCTCAATTTTCCACGAAATATCCAATTTTGCTTCGAAAACATTAATAAAATTTAGAAAAAGAGATGCATATTATTGAAGCACATGCTATGAAGCATGTATATGTGAATTTTGAATGAAATGGCTCAGAAATATAAAAAAGCCTAAGGGAAAAAAAATTTTACATTTTGAGAAAATTGCAATTGAACTTTCGTAGCTTTTCTATGCAGTCTCCAAGTGGTGCCGTATTGGTGCCTTTCTGGAGCAGAAAGCAAATGTTTCTGGTCCAGATGGTATTTTTCTTATATCAGAAGAGGTCAGAGTATCTAGAAATAGCAAATCAACCTCATTTTCAAGAATTACATCCCCCTTTAAGGAATATTAATTAATCTCTGCCTCCGGATGGCAGGTAGTGAAACCCAACTACTAAAACAGAACAAAGAAAGTGAATGATTGGTTAACCAATTACCATGCACCTTTCATAATTGTAAAGTGGAAACTGATAAAAACAAAAAAAATCTAGATCTGCTTCAATGAGATCTTCACACAAGGGTGTTTAAATGAAAAATTCATGAGTTAGTTTTCATCAGGAAGATCATGCAAGATTGAGAAACAGTGAATGACGGACACCGTTTTTGTTTCATCTCGCTAGTGTTTGCAAATAGATGTATCACAACAGGTGACAATGATAGTAACCTGCCCGAGCAGTGCATGCCGAGTCTTCATTGGCATCAATGATTTTCAAGTGGGAAGAAATTGTATCGTAAAAAAAAATTATGTTATCTTTTCCTTCTTTTTTATAGTTTTTAAATTTTACTTCGAGACACATGCGCTCTTTGCCTTTTTCCCATAGCATATAAATAAAATGAAAAACAACAAAGAGAAGAAAATTTTAATTGGAAATGACTTGAAAACTCAATGTAAAAACCTATTGAATGTCCCTGTGATATCAGTGGATTTGTACATGATCTTAGCAGATTGCCCAGACTGGTGAAATTTTACTGGGCTAATAGATTGGAAAGTTATATTTGCAGAAAGCAGGAATAGATTTTTCTTTGTCCATATGCTGAAAGTCAGTGCTTCTCTGATTCACTAATCTGAATTTTTATGGAATGAAGTGGCTAGAAATTGGATGTTGAGATTTTGTCAGATTTGGTTACCAGTATTTTCATGATTTGAAGCAGATTTAGTTGTATTTTCTGTTAGTAAGAGAACGATGAAAGGAAAACTCTGTTTCTTTAGCACCATAAGCCTTTGAGAATGTGGAAATTGTTCCTGGTGAAGTTGCAGAAAATTTGGTACTTCTGAACGGTGGCCTTTACAAATTCAGTGTGGTCTAGCTTTTGTTTTTGTACTGTACTGTTATCTCACATTTAGAGAGACAAATATTACTGTTCTTGTTTTGTTTTTGTAGTTTGATTTCTTACTTGTTGCTGTAAAAGATGTATTCTCTTAGGTTTGATAATACACTGTATCATGTAGTTTAAAACTTTAGAGAAGATGGCACTTTATACTAATTCGTCTGTTAGAAAAATAACTGAGTTGTTTTCTCCTTACAGTAAGTAAACACTTGATTTTATTCTCATTATAACAAAGCTGGTGTACTTGTTTGTATAGCTGTAAATAATGCACATCCACACTGACTGACCCCCCAGAAAACAAAACTTTGTACAGTTTGTATCTGATATTTAATACAGGTTATTCTTCTGGGTATGTGAGATGATGGTTGATGTTGGAGATAAATGAACTGAATGCTGTGAGTGATGTTTAATTTTATTGGACACCCAGTGTCTGCCTAAATCTGCGTGATAATCAGTATTGTGTTGTTCATTTGAATGTTACTGAGAAGGATTATGATCTGATGAAGCACCAAGTTAACTGAATGAGTTTCATGTCCTTGATTCATTATCGGAATAATGTGCTTGAGTCATTGATTCATCTCAAAAATAATTTTTTATGGCAGTTTTTTGTGTGATTTTTTTTTTTGGTATCATAGATTAATCTGTCCAGTACAACCAGTAATGTTCTTTGAACTCAGACTTCCAAATCTTTTAGTTGGTTTACTTTCATTAACTTCTGTTTTCACCCCTGTGTGCTATCTTCTGAGGAAGTAGTGCATTCAAAATGCTGAAGTTATTGTGCACATTTTATATAGCAAATAGAATTTCGTCACATATGTGTGATCATGAAATCTTCTTGTATTCTGTTTGTTTAGAGTGGCAATTCATCATCAACAAGAAGTTGTGAAGAAAACTACTGAATTAGGTCAGCATTGGGCACAAAGGTAAAATACAAATGCACCATAATTTTCAAACAGGCTGTAGGAAAGAATTTTTTTTTTCTTCTTTTTTTTTTTTTTCTTCTTCTTTTCTCCCTGTCTTTACTTTTCTTTTTTCTTTCTTTCCTTTTTTTTTTTTTTTTAAAAATGGTGCACTACAAAATTGATCTGATTGTAAGTCTCAATATTATTGCCTCTTCTCAATATGATGAAATTTTTGTCAGGGCTGTAAGATAAAGTTGATAATGATCAATTTTCCATTCAGAGTAAAGCATTAGAGATGTTGCGTTACTGCAATCATTGTATTTTAGCAAGAGCTGTCCTCTGCCAGTGATTGGAAATTACCATATCTTGAGATTGATCAAGGGGCACATCAAATTCAATGTTATATTATATGTAGTAGTATTGCAAATAATCTTTTACTGCCAGTTCTGCCAGAAAGAAACCTTGTGCTTATGACCTCTGATCTGTCAATGTGTCAGCCAGAATATGGGAGGATTTGGGTTTGTCTGATGTCACTCAGATGTGGCATGTATTACAGATTACATGACTTATATCTGTTTATGAAATATGTAAATTGCATGTATATATAATTATTGTCTATCATCCCATTCTTGTGTGCTTTTTGTGTGTGCCTTTGTCTATCAAGTTTATCTCCTTCCTTAGTTTTGTTCAACCCCTTGACAAAAAAAAATAAAAAATAATCACATGCAGTGGTAAAAACTTCAAAATTCCTTTGCTCCTCTTTCAGCATTCATGAATATGTGAGATTGCACTTTTCACTTAGGAGATTGTTTATTGAGTGAAGCTGCACATGAAGCACAGAATCTATAAGCTGTTGTATCATTAAATGAATCAGCATTCAAGAGCCCATGAGGGGACACTCTTCAGCTAAAGGATCTTTAATTATTTGAGTGGAATAATGATTGTGCTGAATCAAAAGTAAAAGAATCTTTACCTTAAGATTATATGAGAAGAATATTTAAACAGTCCCTGTCCACCTGTTTTCTTTTCCATAGAAATTGAACACGAACAAAATGCTCATTATCATGAGCTACTTATTATTGTAATGGTAAGTTTATTCAAACAGTTATTGACATTTGACAAATAGTAATGCACTCTCATTCTGCTGACATATTGCAAACTACAAGTCCTCCCCCCCTCAGTGGTGACATTTGAGGGTGATTCTTATTTTTCGTAAATTATATATGTGAGGCCTTGGAAAAACTGGTCACATGGTGAATAGTTTTAGTTTCAGATTAAATGCATATCATTTGAGGTTGATATCTGCTATGTATTTACAATGTGTTTATTTGTGTTCTGTAGAAGTATTCCCGGAGTACATTCATTTTTTAGATGTTGATGGGTTCCATAAACACAACTGTTCACCATTCTGCACATTTCTCCAAAGCACTGCATATGTGTATGTTTTATGAATATTAATTATTATATACATACATATATATGTATATTTTTAAGTGACATTTTTTTTTTATTTTTGTTTATTATATCTGCATTTCTGTTAAAGTTCATGTGTAAGTACGGAGAGTCCAAGATCATTAGTTTACATTTCCTTTGAGCAGTTTGTTAGTGTCCAGTACATGTCCATGTACGTGGTCCTTGTTAATTCTGATTTATCAGGGTTCTTGAAGGAAAGTTGTTCTGTTCAGTTTTTATCTGATATTTTTTTTTTTTGAGGGCAGTTCATACTTAACAACCAAATAATTGGTGAAACTTTTGCTGCTGTCAGGGCCTTGTTGTGTCCTGTGATGTTGACCTGGACTTTTTGTGTTTTTAACACAAGTCCATACAAGATCACAGATTCACCACCATTTTTTTTTTTTTAATCAGCCTATGCAATGTTTTGGGAGGGGGGGGGGGGGGGTTGCCACCTGAAAGCTTTTTTTTTTGCCTTTGACCATAAATCATTTTACTGTGTGCATGAGTAGTTGGCCTGTCTTTCTGATTCAGAATATGTTTTTGGAAACTTTCTAGCTTGTCTGGTTGCCATGGAAATGGCAACATCTTGGATTTTGCCCTGTTTTTCAAACTCTGTCTCCTCTGTTACTACCACATCACATCATTTCAAACTTTGCATGTCATTTCTAGCATTTAGTATCTAAAAAGCGATACAAGTAAATTGAAGTTTTCCTGATAGCTGTTTTTTTTAAAGATTTGGGAAAATGCCATATATCAAAGATATAGAAAATTGACATTTTTATTCATTAAACAAATGTTTTTCTAAAAAAGTGAAAGGAATACAACAAAAAGCCCATGTCATTTTTTTATTATGTCAAGGAAAGTGTGTGGTCGGAATATGATGAAAATATGTTGGTAAGTTAAAAAGGAGATAATAGAAATAAGGATAAAAAAGTTTTGAGAAAAATGAAAAATTAGAAATCTGTGGATTATTTGATAATCTGATATATTCTTGGAAAGACATTTCCCATCTTTCACTTCAGCGACTCTGAATGAATAAGCTCTTCGACCAGATTCCGAATTTTTTTTTTTTTATAGTAGAAATCCTCTTAATTAAGCAGTTGAATTCAGCAGTTTGCTGTTGTCAATAGAAGCAGAATATTAAAAGAATGGCAGTACTATTTTCTCCCTCAATTTGATAGGAAATTTTGCTGAATTTTTGTCGACCCACCATCTATAGCAAAATCTGTAATATATAACAGTTTGGTCATAGAAACATTGTTGACCCATAATCCCCCCTCCCCCCCCTCAAGCTCTTCCACTGTTGTTTTTTTTACTGTTTGTGTGTATTTTTTTTCTTTGTTTGCTTTATTCACATGCAAATTGAATATGCATATTCTATAGGGACATTTAATTCAAAAGCCAATTACATCATGTATTAGTGTGTTTTAAACTTTCACCAGTAAAGAAGCATGACTTGAATATAAATAATCCTGATGGAAATTTTGTTTGCATTTGTGTTGGATGCCACAAGCAGACAAATATGCTAGCATCCATTCCAGTTTGTGAAATTTTCCATCCATTTGCCTCAGTGGAAAGCAGTATGACACAAGATAAAGTGTGTGTTTTGCAGCCAGTCAGAATGATCGTACATGTATGTTGATTTTCAATCAAATGGAGTTATTGCTATCATGTAGAATCTTAATTTATACACTATAGTGCTGTTAAAAAAGTTTTGAGTTAGCTTGTCTACAGTCAGAGGTATTGCAAGCTGAAGGGACAAAGAATGATCCCTCAGCACCAGCTAAAATCAAAAGAAAAAATTGGAAAATATGAACAGTTTAGCATATAGATCTACATATTCACTTCACAACATGCTGATTTACTTATAATTATAATCTGCCTGTAAGAGTAAAATTTTCATATTCAAAGATAATGTAGTACAAAAGCATTGATATCAAACCACATTTATCACAGTCAACCCCTGAAATATCTTTTCATGATCAGCAGCTTACGAATCATTCTGACTAGCTGCAAGACATATGTAATAAATTGATAAAATGTATTTCAAAGAGATGAGTTAACAGTATATGATCAGTCATAAGCCTCAAAAGCAGATATTGGTCAAAAGCTAAGTTTCAAACATGGTAGTATGAATAGTTTGAAACTGTTGTTGAGTTATCATGTACGGTAATTCATTATAACCTTCTATGATTATGCAGTAAGATAGGGTAACTGACCAAAAACCTCAGTTATATCAATCAGAGCTTAAGTCATGGCTATCTTTTGTGCAAGGAAAGATCATTGTGTCCGTGTCTTTTTTGTCCATCTGTCTCGCTGGGTTCTCTTTTTCTTTTTTGTGGACTTCTGTTTAGTCGAAGATTGTTTCTTGTTCAAGTATTTGATTCCTATGTTGTAGAATAGATTACTGTTCATTTCAAGACTTAAATCATCATGCTTTAGATTGCTGATATACTTCAAACCATAACTATATTATTGCTTGTATCAAAATTGTCTTGTGCAAATGTGTGTAAACATATGAAGCATTTAGTCTGAGTGATACATGTAGTTATCCTTTCACAATTGGTTTAATGGTTCATTTATTAATGACTATTAATATGATTTTTTTTAAGAAAGCAAAAATGTATTAAAATCGTGTACACAAAAACAGTTGTAATATTTTGTGACTTGGAAAAGAATGGCTGTGAATGTGGTTTGTGTGGACATGACACTGTAGAGAGGGGAAGGGAAAGAGGGAGGAGGAGAAGAAATAATGAAAATCAATTACTATGGTGCTCTATTAGAGTTTAGTATGGCTTTGCAAAAGCATTGTAATCTATGCAATAGAGGGGCCTTGACAGTAGGTAAATGAATTGTCCAGTTGATGCCAAAATATGAATTTCTCAACATTAACTTTCACATGTCATTGGCATGGAAAAAAAAAAGGAGGCACTAAATACCACAATTAACCATGTGAAAATTACCTCACAGATCACTGTAAAGGCAGCGTTTAAACAGAAAAGCTATGGAACCAAATACAAATATGATCTCCTATAAACACTGGATAAATATGTATGCTGGATGAAGAATCACTGTTTGGTATTGAATGAAATAAAGTAACAAAGTTAAATTAACTTAGGGCAGTAGAAACTTAACTATTCTGCAGATGTTTACTTACAGTATGTCTCTGATTCCCCCCCCCCCCCTCCGAGAATGTATACCATATTACACTTTGCTTACACTTTGTTATATGCAGCATCTGCAAAGGAGACAAACTGTGTGCGAGGGATCTTTGAATTGTCAAAGCTGATTTTGAATCAAAACCACATCTGTCACTTCTGGATCTTATTTCCTATCCATCACCCGAAGTTATCCGGGAAAAAATTCAAAATAATGGAAGAATTCCATAACTTGAGCTACAAAAAGTAGGACAGTATTGTGTGTGATCCCTTCAAAGCTGTAGATATACAGGTGAAGAATGTAAACTAACTGACTGTAGCAGCATTCAGGCTAGGTGCCTTACTCAGGAGACAGCCATGCAAGACTCACATTGAAGACATTGTAGTGCACAATAGACTGAGCACTATAACAGTACCAGATGATTCTCTCATGATGATTCTTCTCTCATGGGTTCTTTTCAGATAATTTTACTTTGTGCCACATTCTTACCTCATTGTCACATTGGTATGCCTATGTTTTGTAACTTTATGTGGGATGGTGGCATTATTAAATATTTTCACACATATATTACACACTACACATTCTATCAATACATACATATTCACTTTATGATCGTACATTGTACTTCTTATGTGAATAGTATAAACTATTTCTCCCCTTGATAGACAATATCGGTTGTTTTATTATCAGTGAAGTTACAAATAAAAGAAAACTCTTTCAAATATAGCGGCTTTCCAATGACCTTGAATATCCGTCTAACATAAAACCTTGAAAAATATGCTTAAGAAAACATGAAGATTGTTAAGAAATTTATTTGCTTGTTTGTTTGTTTGTTTTTTTGGCGTTTTTTTTTGTTTTTGTTTTGTTTTGTTTTTTTTATTTTGAGACTTATTACAGGTACAAGAATTTAGTTTTGTTTTTTAATCTTTTGTTTTTTGACTGCCACAAATTATCTTGTTTTTCTCAGCTACTAAAGTTAGTACATGTATTTTATGTGCATATAAACGCTTATAAAGCTAATTAAATTAACAATGAGCCCCAGCCGTCCAATTTTAAAGATAATCCACAATTTGATAATTGTATTGTGTGGATTAAATCAGTTGTTGCCCAACATTAAGCGTGGTGAGTACAGAGCTAAGACTGTACACTGACAGAGGCCTCAAAAAGGGTATTGAAATATTAAAAATAGAAGGACCATTCCAGATTTGAGGTAAGAAGAAAACAGACTCTTTCTCTCTTTGGTCTTTTGATGGTAGTGACATAATGTCTTTGTAGGAATGAACTTTACTGATCACAGAATTTGAATTGTTTCATTCGCTGTGTTTAGTTCAAGTATATACACTGCATGAAATAATTTTGGATAAAGTGTTGCTTGCAAAATTTATTCCTAAGTTACCATAATGTCAGATCTAAACATTGTATGATGAAAGATGGTACAGAAATCGTGACTATTTTTAGTTCAACCTGTTAGATCTTTAACTTCTGTTTAATCTTCAGATTCTCAAACCATCAGAAAAGAAGGCCAAGTATCAGTATGGAGAACTTAGTTCAGACCGACCAGTGACACCACCAAGGGGACAACAACCGAACAAGCAGAAAAATCTGAAGCCTTAACAGAGCTTGTAGTAAAGTGCCTTTTTAATTGCCAGTAGATTTAGATGAGTTTAATGTTTATGGGAAGAGCTAATCTTAATCTGATTTACTGAAACAACACAGTGATGCTTTTAAATTGTGTTCGTATGAGCCCAAAACTATTTAGATTATTCCTTCTTTTGGGATTATTACATTATTTGTGTATCATAGTAGTTTTGTTTCATGTAACAAAGTTTGGGTGAAATATGGGGGCTTTATCATAGTCATATAGTTTTAGTTGCAATGTAAATGGACCATTGTCATCTTGACAAGAAAAAAAGGTATAGTAGTTAATGAGTGAAAAATCAAAAGCTATATATAAATTCTGACCAAGTTCATCTGCAGAACATAGATGCAAGATGGAAGGGAAATTATCAGAATGCATAGTCGCTATATGTTTTTGGTTTTTTTTTTTTTTTTGGTCAGATTATAATCTAGAGAGGTTGATCTATTACATTTCATGAAATGCATATGTACTGGACTTCCGACAGGTTTGTCAAAATTGTAAAAATTTTAGATTTCAAAAACTAGCCTTTTTTTTTCAGGAGACAAATTCAAGAAAGTGTTAAGAAGGCGAACATAGGGTTAAACAAATTACTGAACATGATGAATTAAAATTGGATGGCAAAATTGTCTATTTTCTGTGATTTAGATGTCTTGTTATCCATCCATCCATCCATCCATCCATTCCTGCCTTCCTACCTGCCTGCCTATCTACCTACCTACCTACCTACCTACCTACCTACCTACCTACCTACCTACCTACCTACCTACCTACCTACCTACTTACC
>JBCEWB010081379.1:0-12834 GCA_039654565.1 Peronia peronii | reverse complement strand
TATCTATCTATCTATCTATCTATCTATCTATCTATCTATCTATCTGTCTATCTATCTATCTATCTATCTAATTGTCTGTCTCTCTACAAGTCTGCTATATTCCTTTTGTCATTCTTGTTATTCTTGCTCATCTTTGCAAAATAGAAACTATAACAATAGATATGAGGAACGGCATGGAAAAACCGCACTGTGTGGGCTGAATGAGCAATGATACATCGAGAAGGCCATTACACCAACATTAAACTGCATTACGTCACACACTCACGAAGTCCCTCCTCTGTTGACTCTTGTGGACTACTAGGATGAGTCATCTTCTAATGCTATTCTTATCAAGAACTTTGCCGTAGAATTAGGCGGTTCATGCTATGATTTCTCTATGCCGAGTAAACCTACTCGTTTGATCCTTGGAATTCTCCCAGGATGTAGAAGGAGCTGTGTGGTGGCGGTCACGTTGATAAAGCGGTATGTGAGCTGAGAAGGTATTTCCCATATTGTTCTCCATTGACAAACACATTCCCTTTTATTTCAGAAAGGGACAAATGAATAAACGATTACATGACTGGACATCTTTAGAAATGATGACCTCTAGATCAAGCAAATGATAAACAGCCAGTAATTAATTCAGTTTGAATGGGTCTAGCAAAAGAAATAATTATACAGCTCTCGACATAAGGTGCGTTGTCGGTGTTGATGATAGGGCCTCTCCTGAAATCACACTGGAGTGTTCTTAAAGCAGATGATAGATGCAGGTCATCCCAGGTAGACGATCTGGCAAGTTAGGCAAACCCTATTTACCTCCCTTACCTACCACTTCTCGTCATCTCTCCCCCCTCCCCCTCTTCCTCATCCCCTGTATCCGTGCCATCTCCCCCAAAGTAAATACCTCTGTTGCCAAGGACGCCAGGCTCCATCATTTACCTAAGGGTAACTCGTCTTTCAACCTGTAGTGGAAGATTTAAGTAACATGGTGGGATAGAAAATCAGAATTAATGTAACAGAATGAGGATAACAAAAATGTGACTTCAATATCATGTTGTCTTCATTCCTTTCTAAATGATTTATTACTGTAGTAATTAATTATAATTCTCTGTTATAATATTCAAAATGACACATAGAAAATGGAAATTATGGTTGTTGTTGTTGTTGTTTGGGGTTTTTTTTGTATTTTTTTTTTTGGTTTGTTTTGTTTGCCTGTTTGTTTGTTTTTGTTTTTTGTTTGTTTGTTTTGTTTTGTTACATGAGGACTGGAAAGGCAAAAGAGTACTAAGTGATCAGGTTCATGTTTTGAGAAAACTGGGATTTTTTATTATGTTGTCTGTCGTTTGATACAGATGGGACTACGTTTCGGACGTATTTTTATTTATATTTTTATTGGTTTTCCTTGACAAGGGACGACAAGGCAGCGCAAAGACTGATCTTGTAAATTATATGACAGAATGAGAAAGAGATGAAAACCTGCCATCGGTGGGATGTCTTCCATGGAATGCCATCCTCGACGTTCCAGGGGTGACATCTCTTCTCTCTCTCTCTCTCTCTCTCTCTCTCTCTCTCTCTCTCTGTGTGTGTCTCTCTCTCCTTGCTCTTGTATTCTGTCCCGCTCTTTCCTCTCCTACATGTAAACGTATCTTACTATATTTGGCACAATATAGTCGTGATCGTGCTGATGTGCCGTTAAACCTCGACAAAAACAAGCAAACAGTCTTTTGTCCTTGTTCATGTTTATCTTGGACTATACCTTACTGCTGGCCCATGAAGTTCGCGGCGGTGGGGAGGAAAGCCATTCTCTTCATGGCGCTCCATATGGATGGGTGCTATTAAAAATATAATTATTCCTATTTGTAATTTCAATCATTTTTTTTTTTTTCCTTTTTTTTCCCCATACTCTCATCTAGGGGACGGAGAACGGAAACTATAATAGTGAAACAATAAAGGCTTTGAGCCCATTTTTTAAAATCTTTTAACACTCCTTTTAAGTTGCTTCCCAGGACATATTTGTGATGCTGACATGGAGATGATGGCAACCGACTTGCTTGCAAGGAAATGGCTGAGATAGTCTTAATTATAAAAACTGAAAGGCCTACAAAAACTTAACTTAAGTAACTTTGTTGCTGGCATGTATTCTGATATATTATATATATATTAAAGGTCCATTGCTAACTCATTTTTGACGATTCTCTGTCCATTTACATTTTATTTACCTACCAATCTTTGTCCCATCATCCTCCCCCTCCCCCCTCCCCCTACACACACCTTTCCTCTTCCCACCCCTGTCCAATATCCACAGAACGCAAGCGAGTTGTCTCCTACTGGCGAGCCTGCAGCGACCAGGCCGAGGGCGAACACTGTGACGGGGACGGCATCTTCCAACAGATGATCTGTCTGTACACATGTATCGGTGACCTCTGCAACACATGGGTCAAAGGTCAGCTGCACGTGGTGTACGGCGGGCTCCAGGAACAGGAAAATGCCTCAGATAGTGCCAGCAGAGATCGTGCTAGTGCTGGAATTACGGCAACAGTCCTGTTGTCGTTCATTTTGTGGTTTCTGGGTACATATCATTAAATATAACCGTCCAAAGTATTCTTCCCTACCTCATTCCTATCCATCCCTTCATACAAAAAAAAAAATAATGTCTGAAAGTCATCAAATTTGACTGAACAATTCTTAATGTTAATAACAATAATAATTAATAATAATAATAAATGTGTAACGTACACATTTTATGTACGCTGCATTCTTTCCTCTTCTGATTAACCATCGCATATCGTCGCTGTCACAAGCAACCCACTCAGATCAGTCTGAATACTTTTTTCCCAGAGAGTAAAAACTGACGTCAAATTGTTATAAACAAAAGATCTTTCGTGGGATCCTTGCAGATTTTTTCCTTCATTTCTATTGGTCAGTTTGACACAAGGTGATGTCATAGTATGTATTTTTAGCTCACCTTGAAGGGGCAAAAAAATACGGAAAAAAAAACACCGAAATTTCCAAATTTCGGACTTATGCGGAATGCTTGCGCTCCAACGATATCATGATGCAGAAAATCAAATTTTGCAGGAGAGAAATAAAAAAGTAGGTAGCAAAGTACTGACAAAACAAAAACAAAAACAAACAAACAAACAAACAACAACATCGAGAGCACCCCCCCCCCCAACACACACACACACACACACACAGAAAGGAAAAAACGTTCAATCTGTTACTTTGTAGATAACTCTTGGGATATGAAAAAAAAAAAAAGGTTTAAACTACCATATTTTTCAACATACCGACATGGAACCAAGAACGAAAGATGCCGTCCTGACATCGAGAATTCCAATCTGACAAAAACAATATCTGACCTAGATATGTATATGCGATGTTCTGTCAAAAGAAGGTAACAATCTATCCATTCTGTTGCCAAAACTGAGTGTCTCTGTGTTAGAAATTCAGCCAATTGCTTACTTAATAACTTCGCTATCCTACTCAATCCTGCTCCAAAATGATTTTTTTTATGCGTTTTCACACCTAACTGAAGTTTAATCATATCGTTCACTGTTCCATCTTTAAACATCGTTCTAGATTGTTTTTATGTCTCATCAATAATTTGAATGAAATAATTATAGTCATTAATTATTTGACAGTTCCATCCGTGTTCATAATATTATTATCATCATTGCTTACCGATTGTAAACGACTTTGATCAAAGTATTTTTTTAAAAAAATCTATCGCGCCATCTCATCCATCCCTGAAGTCAATGCCGTCTGTCTCTGGCAGTGTCTAGTCCATTCTTTAAATGATACCAAAAAAAAAATGTTCATATGTCAAAGAAAATAAAATGTTTTTGAGTCAAAGTTGATGCCACTCTCGGAGTTTTTCTTTTAGTTCAAGTTTATGTCATGTCAGATTTTTTGTTTTTAGTCCAAGTTTCTGTCATCTTCAATTTATACTGTTATTACTTCAAGTTTACATCATCTCTAATTTATACTGTTTTTAGTCCAAGTTTACGTCATTTCTAATTTACTTTTTAGCTTTCAACAAAATGAGACATTGAAAACATTTATTTCAGCAGCTACTTTTGATGCAATCCCATCTATCTGGGTATAACGCCTTAGGTGTGGGTAATCGTCCGTAGGTGGGCAAAATTTGAAATTAGAACGCAGCGTAACGTTTTTGTTCACAGACAATGACTGCATTGTCAGTATAGGCGTTAATTGCCATTTGTGCCCTATAAACAGAAGAATATAATTATATGAAAACCAATTGCTACTTTTGTCTGTTCTTGTTGTTTTCCTGTGCTCGATAAAATATATTTTGCAGTTTTCTTGCATGAGAGTTTAATACTATACTGGTTAAGGATCATTAATTTGACAGCTTTGTCTTTGGTTTAGCTTAACTAGTTTTTTCTTTGATGTAATGATGATGACAAACAACTTTTATGAGACAGTGAGAATCGCTTTTGGCCAGCTCTATTACTCCCATACAGTAAATCTTCTGTTTCAATACAACCAGGCACAAGAGATTTTGAACAAAGTCACTTAAGGAAAATCACCTTTTGTGCTTTTTGCCATGAAATCTATGTCATAAAAAATTTATAGTGAAAGGGAAATATTTTTTCTCATGATAATATTTTTGTTTATCTATTTATTTATTATTATAATTATCACTGCCTTTTTTAAAATCAAACTCTCGAATGACAGCTGCAGAAAATAAAGTGATGCCTTTTCTTCTTCACGTTCCTTATTCAGGGCCTCTTGTGTATTGCAAAGTAATATGACTGGTAAGAAAAAAAAAACAATAAAGCATGAGAAGGGGTTGCTCAGATGATTCTTTTAATTCGACGACAAGGGTTCTTTCAGTCCATCGCGATTCAGATAATCCTCTTATAGTAAACTTGAGGCCATGGCTCATATCTCTTATTGCAATTCATTATTGTTTGTTTTCGATATTTTTTGTTGTTGTTGGTGGTGGTGGTGATGGTGGTGATGGTATTGGTGACAGAGGTGGTATCGTCTTTGTAGTTGTTGTTTATTTGAATATCGTTTTGGATTAATCTCCTCATTTTTTCTTTGTCTGTTTCTTTTCAGGGGCACCTATTGCTACATAATGTGCTAAATAATAATTTTTTTTTTTTTTTAGTGATAATGATAACCATAATGACACTGAAGACGTTAGGGCTGATGAAAAAAAAAAAAGAAGAAAAATACTTACTACTAAGCAGTGACGATGTTACGACTGGGATGACAGTTCTCTCTGTACCATCCTGATTTTCTGTGCAAATCAGACAAGGCAAATACCAGGAGATACAAGAAGTAGCCTCAGTATATAACTGGCTATGCGGAAACATGACAGAACGTTTTGCACCAGTCCTAACCTACATCCAGTCCAGTCTTTGTCGGCACATTGTTGGCATCGCTGAGGAGGTTATCTGTGCCAGAAATTACATCATAGATCTTTGTAACGTCGCACACTAAGCCAAGGTTTGGTATCTGGCCATGTATTCATCTGTCATAGTTCACAGGCTATTGTCTTATCAAGAAAGGCGAAAATAGGGGAGAACAAAAAACTAATATCCATAAATATGTTTCACTTCAAAGGGTTGTATTTTATTGTATAGATATACTCTATTGTATGGATGTGCTGATAAAACAGGAATTATAGGCAATATTAAGATACTCCATACCGTATTTTAGTACACACATCCTGTTTTGAGGAAAAGTGTCATAATATCACTTGATTCAAAGCCACAAAGGACTGAAATCTGTATCGTTATTAAAGAAACTATTTCCTGGTGATATCTCAGCCAAAATGACAGTGATGTTTTGTCCGAGTTTTCATGAATTATGCACAAACATACACATAGCAAAGAGAACTATCTCAAAAATAGTATCAGGTCAAAACTCAATCACTTTCATGTAAATTCTCCACACATTAATTTGACCACAATAACGATAATCATATTGGGGGAAAAGCATACTAGATAACATGTTTATGAGTCTTGGATGCAAATATCAAACCCAGGAACAGATTAATAAATAAATCCGGGTCTCTGAATGTCGGTCTGAGTCAAAATATTGGTATTGATTGCCAATAAATTAATACAGGTTTAGAGATGGATGCAGATCTCAGGAAGCACCCGCATTCCATCGAGACATAAGCCAATGTATAACATTTTTTAAACATTGCTAGACTAAACATCTGCTCAGAAACAATGACATTCCCAACAACTCTAATTAGACTTGAAAAAAGAAAGCATGTGGTTGGGCCGTCCTGTTGTGTCTAAAACTCCCAATATCTGATGCCTTGGTGTCTACCATAACATTTATTGTTATGTCTGTTGTGTTTGGAGCGACCAGAGTAGAGTCTAGCAGATGAGGTCGTTTCAGATAACGCACAGATCAATTTGCTCTCGAGGATGATAAAACAATGGACCTACTATATCTATTTTGCACTACTGGCGAAGGAGCTGCCGATCTATGATAAGTCTTAGAGTGAAGAACCTCAAGTCAAGAAAAAAAAACCTGAAGAAAACAAGAAACAAGGCACAATATTTTTGATTTTTTTTTAAATCAGGCAGACAGGCTTTATACTGTCCTTGCATTTCCGTTCCGTGTTTAGTGTAAAAGCCATTTCTGAGCGCGGACCATATTACAGCCAACCAGTCCATCACTCAGAAGTGAACAAGGGATCATCATCAGTTGTCTGATTGTTGCCGGTGATGGCCGACATTAGGCATTCATGTCCACTCCTTTGCCAGATACCCATGTATCATCATTATTACCACCATCCTCAGGCCGTGCCCTGCCACAAGTAAGCGATTGGGCAGCATGAAGTTATGTCCCTTGCCAACTTCTTTGGTTCATGTTATCATCAGTGACACAGTGTCTGTCCCCATCACTACAGATGTTGTCTTATACCTTTGCCCTCTGTCATCTCTTCCACCCGAAAATCCTGTACCTTAACTCTTTGACACTGGGCATATGACGATGGAAAATGTGATTGTCCATTTCAAAATTCCCATGGATTTTACAGACTCAAGTATGTTTGTTGTTGTTGTTGTGTGTATAACTATCTGTTTGCCTGTCTGCGTGTTTTCAGGCGTGTTTTTCAGCACGCAACTTGATGTCTCTGCTTGTTACAGTTCGCACAATTACACACTTACACCAATTAGTTTTGAGACAGGAGAGAAAGCAGCAGATTGTATGTATTTAAACCAGACAACCAATAACTAACCAGTAATTCATGTTTCACGACCATTCCAGACCATATGGCTTCTTTGGGCAAAATGACCATCATTGTGTCGATCCTTCTCTCTAAAGTGTTGACTGCTATATGGGCCAAAGACACTCGTTTGTCACTGCTGGCTATTTTCTTTCGGTCTTCCCTCTTTTTTTATGTCCACAACCCCCTCGCGGGGGCCCGGGGTTTATAAGTAGGTTCTCGGCTCCCATCTGCAGGTGGTGAAAGCCCGCCATCGGTGGGATGTCTCCCATGGAGTGCCATCCTCGACGTTCCGGAGGAGACATCTCTTCTCTCTCTCCTTGCTCCTGTCTTCTGTCCCGCTCTCTTTCCTCTCTTCTCCTTGACGTGTAAACGTGTCTTACCGTGTTTGACACAATATAGCCGTAATCGTGCTGATGTGTCGTTATACCCCAACACAAACAAAACATTATGTCCACAACAGCTTGTTGTTGGTCAGTGAACGGCTGTGTCTTAAAGAAATGTTCAATATTCCTTGTACTTACTGAGTTTGTCCTAAATTTTGTATAATGAAACATGCAACAAACACACAGAGCTATAAAACCACTGAGTTAATTAGAACTTCTATTTTTAAGTCATGGTTGGGAAAAATGTCGCAGTCAAATATTTTGCGAAATATTCTGTACAACGATCTATGGCTTAATAAAGCCATAACTGCATAATTAATTTATATGCATTTTTAATGCAATTTCTGAGGGAAGGTTAAATATATTTCTCTGAGAAAGAAGTTTAATTCTGTTAAGTCTTCAATCAATCTGCAGATTTCGTTAGCTTATAGATAGTTTCATTGGTACGCCTGCCATAGCTCTGTTGCATTTTATGAGAATCCCAAGATAATTATGTTTATCCTTTTAGATAACACTGATTTAGCTATCATCATGAGCAATTGATAAAAGACGTTTATAGACATCAGTGTCCTGTTTAAGATATTGAGTGATATCGTAGCTGAGAGCATAGAGAACTGTGAATGTCTCCACACGTGCACTTTGCTTTGAAGGATCTGTTAGAATCAGAAAAACACGAAAATGCTCCCGCGGAGGCTCGAGGTTTACAAGTAGGTTCTCTGCTCCCACCTGCAGATGGTGTAAGCCCGCCATCGGCGGGGTGTCTCCTGATGGAGTGCCATCCTCAACATTCCAGGGGAGACATCTCTTCTCTCTCTCTCTCTTTCTCTCTCCTTGCTCCTGTCTTCTGTCCCACTTTCTTTCCTCTCTTCTTCTTGACGTGTAAACGTATCTTACCGTATTTGACACAATATAGCCGTGATCGTGCTGATGTGTCGTTAAACCCCAACACAACACAACACAAACACGAAAATGGTGGAGTTTTAACTTGTCTTGAACTTGATAATAATTATGTTCTTTTTCCTTTATTACATTGATGTTTCTTCCTGTTCCTTCCTTCGTTCAATTACTCGAATTGTCAAAGTCAGAGTATCATAAATAGACCGCCCTGCTAGGTTTAGCATTACTCACCTCTCTAACAGTGGTTTTACACGTAACTCTAAACGAAAGTCTCCCTCACTTTCAGCTATGCGGCACAGCAACCACCAGTTCTCTCTCTGTTCTTGCCATGCCTTTAACAAGTTGCCTCAAGAAATTCAAAGGTTTTAGAACTTAAATTATACTCATCGATTTTCGACGTTTTTCCGTTTCTTGTTTTTTAAACTTCACCCACCGTTTTAAGCAGCTTTGGCACAAATTTAAAATAAACAAAATTAATAAACAGAACGAGACTGAGTAAATTCTTTCAACTCAGGTAGCTTTTAGTGGGGAAAAGGGGGGGGGGGGGGGGGGGGGGAAAGGGTTTCTCCCAATGTCTTTCACCCTCCTCCTGGGTGGTTTGTTTTGTTGTTATACATTCATAGATGTCTTTGTTTGCAATGTCAATTTTAGTCTTTTTTTCCACAAACGCGCAGATGGGCAGGATCAAGGTGGTATTTGCATTTTGCTAGTTTCATATTGATCTAATGTTAATGGCTAATAAGCTACTGTTACCCCGATCTTTGACCTTGTAGATCTATTCCTACTAGAACCTCATTTCATTTTCTGGCAAGACAAGGAAGAGCGAAGGTATAACGACTGTCTCCGCCAACGCCTTGCCAACAGCTAATTCAATAATCTAACCTGAATACCAGACTCAGATGTAGGCAAAACTTCACGTTTTTGCTTGGCGCTGAAGGATAATGGGTCTCCTGAACACACATTCTTGCAATGAACTGACATAGCATGAAGGATCACAATCTCAGAGAGAGTGAGTACTTGTGACTCTTCAACACTCTAGGTGTGGTTACATCGCCCTGTACGGAATGACAGTATGATAAATAAAACTTCTAAACAAAATTAGAGCTACTAAGTGTTCTACTTGTTTCTTTCAGAAATAAGATTTCACATAATTAATCTTGTCTCCAATTGAAAAAAACAAGTTCGCAGGCAATATAGCTCAGAGAAGACTGCAGAGAGGCCTTTCGTTTATTTATTATTATAATGTATATATAATTATCATTAACATTATTATCATCATTGTTATTACATTGCTGTTGTTGTTGTTGCTGTTGTTGTTATTGTTGTTATTGTTGTTGTTATTGTTGTTGTTTTATGTCCTTTATGTCCAGATTTTACCCTGGTCCAATGCATATGTTCAAACATTTATTTAATTGGAATATCAATATATAAAATCTTCAATATGATTTCTACCGTTTATTTATGCTGCAAAATTCGATGCTCTTTACAGGATTCACATAGACCCGATGTAATAACATCACAGAAAAGATGACAGCCAGTGATATTTCCCATATTACTTACATCCTGTTGTTGTATGCAAAGCCTGAACCATTCCCATCCTTCCACTCACCCCCCCCCCCTTTTTCAGTCTCATGAAAACCAGAGAACTCCTTTATCTTAAGATTAGAATGACTTTCTTGTCATGGCCAGATAGTCTGCCATATTGTGAGATAAACAAATAGACAAACAAACAAACAAACAAAATAGAAAACAATGAAATGCGTGAATAGAACAAATGGAAATAAAATAGAGCAACACACTATCAAGGAGTAGAAAAATTGAACACACACACACACACACATATATATATATATATATAATGTATGTATATACACATACACACAAACCACCAGTCAATGCCAAGATGTAGGAAAGTAAAATTAGGAAGGAGTTATTTAAAGGCAGACGAAGAGAGTCAGATGGAAGGCAAGCAGATAGACTGACTAACGGACAGACAAGAGGACAATCTGTCAGACAGACAGAAAGAAGGCTCAATAGACAGGCACACAGACAAATAGACAAATAGAGACAGACAGACAGATAGATAGATTAACAGGCGAGACAAGCGAACAGGCAGACATAGGACCATCGAACTGACAAACAGGATGATACAGAAAATCACGAACAAACATCTAAACAAGAAAAATGTTTCTAACAGCACGTCACCACCGGGCTACTACACACACATACAAAAAAACACCCATAAAGTAACCGATCTATAAACAACACTTTTACATACACAAACCACGAAAACAAATTGTCACTTCTTTTGCAAATATAAAAAAGAATAACAGAACAGCGTAGTTGTTTATAATGTAATATATAAATTTATTTTGATTCTTTTTTTTTTCATTATCATCTTTGTAACAGAGATTTAATGAAAAAAGAACCGTGTTGTCTTTCGGAACTTTTCAAGAGCAAATGTTTTCAGTATATATTTTTTAATATGTTTTGGTTTTCAGTTCATGATCAAGTCAACAATGAAAATTTACATCGTAATCCATACAGACAAAGTGAGTACAACAAAACACAAAGTGCGCTTAAATAGTGTGTAAATAGTTGACGGTATGACTATTGTATCATAGTATATAAACTGCTACTCCAAACTGCAAGCTCTGGAGCCGCTCTGAAGGACGTCTTCCATCACTGTGCGGGATTTACATGGATTCAACACTGCGCTCACCGTTGACTCTCGGGACAGTGACTGACTCAGCGTCATCCATAATATTATTGCATTATTCTATTTATGTCTTACATAGTTCTATGTTTGGTTTAATGAAAAACCGAAATACTCGTAGGTTCGACCATTTTGTAGTTCGTGTATTCTCACAAATTTCAGTATATTTATTTTTCGAATAGTACTTGATTTTGCATCAACGTATTGAGTTAGTTAACGGTAATTAATTACTGTCTTGAAATTCAAAACATTTCTATAACCTGACTCCAAATTACAGAGCGACAGTGTCTAAATACCAAATCATCTCAGTTTTAAGAAGGGCCAATTATACATGATCTAATACCATAATCTAAGTATTCTTATACAGATCTTGTGGGGGAAAAAGCGATATCTTCAGTAGAACAGAATAGATTATATCATAAAAGATTTTCTTTGTTCACATCAATTGAATATGAAGTAGGTCGAAGCCGCTTTGACTAGGATTGCCGGCAATGATCTAACAGCTTTCTTGCGATTGATATTTCATGAGCAGAAAAAAAGGATGGTTTTCATTTGTGTCTCCGTTCTTTGGCCGGCTTTACTGCATCCCTTGGGTGATCAGTGACTCACACAGAGGAAGGCTGCGTGAGAGGAACTCAGGGTGAGTACAGTGTTACAATCATGTAGGCTACAAGTTCGTCCTATCACCAGCAGATGACGGTAGAACTCGAGACTGCTACACTAGGAACTCAGTCTGTGATATTTGTCTGTCTAGAAACTGCCTTGTTATTACCTAAAGCACCAGGTAAACTTGGCGTTAAAATATATGGTTGTTTTTATATGAGAAAGGCATCGTTAGGCCACAGCTGTAAAGGGCTGGACAAGGTGGATCAGGAGTGGCCATATTATAGAGGCGAGAAAAGGGCTGGGGTGGAGGGTGCCTGAAAATGGCAGCAGAGACCACTGTAATGCAAGAACTAACAGTTCAGGCAGAAATGGTTATGCTACTACCTGGTATCTCTGTAATCTTTACAGAGTAGTACCTACTTCCAATACCAGTAATGACGAATCACTAACTGAGCTAACTGGCCCTTGACAAAGATTGAAAAATCAAGGCATGATTGGAAGATGAGTTAGGGACCATTTCACGTCCACTGAAACTCGTATAGTTTGGAGCAGTAGCATCTACTATGATGGGGTAGTAAAATATTAGGGCCTTTGCTAGGGCCGCTCCTGATACCACTTGCAGTCAGGTGAGCTGGATGTGTTTATGTCAGCACGGCTGAAGCTTCCAAGAACAGAATAAAAAAAAAAAGTCATCACCGTGCGCAGGGCACCAGGCCGTAGGTGCGCACGTGTGCACGTGGTGCTAAAAATAACGTAAACGCTCTGCACTTTCCCCTTTTATGTTGGCCATCTACGCCAGACAGCTGGAGACTGGCTGATTTTTGATGCGGGCAGGTTTGGTACCTCTCTGCCTTCGGTGCTTCTAGCCTATGTTAACAAAACGTCTTGTTTTCTAATCACAGTGTAATTAATTACATGTATATTCCATCTATGTAAAGATCAGTGCCCCCATTTCATCTATCTATCTATCTATCTATCTATCTATCTATCTATCTATCTATCTATCTATCTATCTATCTATCTATCTA
>JBCEWB010081368.1:0-12834 GCA_039654565.1 Peronia peronii | reverse complement strand
ATCAAGAGGGAATGCCCATCTTCCCCTCCCCCCCCCCCCCCCCCACACACACATACACACACACCCAAAGGTCTACCACATCAAAACCAATAATGCCACTCTTAACTTACGGAAACTCAAGCCATAACTTCTGCTGTCAGATTCATATATTGGTGATACAAAAGGAATAGTGGCAGTCCTAAATGAAATCTTGGTTGCTGCTCAAAGGGTAAAAATGGGGACGAGCACGCACATATCTGAGAACAATAAAAACAAAGGCATGTGCTACAAAGCTTAGAACCCAGGGCCATCAGAGCAAAGAACTGATTATCATTGAGCATTGTCCATTCGGCCATCCATGATCTCGATCTAAAGTGAAAATTTCTGATTATTTTGAATGGAGCTCTGCGTGAAAAAAAAAAAATGTACGAAAAATGTGCATCTTTCATATTAACGGGTACCATGAAACAGTCTCGATACCTCCCGGAGAACTTTAGCAGTTATAGGACTAGGACGGGATCTCGATCCTTGACAAGCATGAGCCATTAAACATTTTACCGTGAGCCAGATTATCTCCCTTTGTCAAGTGCAAGAGATTTCAAACAATCAGTGAAGTAGGAAACAACTTTTCCTCATGTTTGACCATGAGTTACGGAAAATTCCGAAAAATTGACCATATGACGGCGCCAAACGACTTAGGCACAGTGTAAAACTATCCTCTTCTTAGAAAGTGGCATCACCCAAGACACTGTACCAAGAAGACCGGATAATAGGCCAATTTTGCGTTTACCGCGACATGGAGCGCCCCCAGGCGTCGAGAGTGTATAGCCTGTAAACAACAATGACGGCAATCAAACCAAGACGAAGAGAGCGGTGGTGTGCAGACACTGATTACACGCATTCAAGAACAATGGTATGTCATTTTTTTTCGTTTTCTCAAAGAGATCCAGAAAGGTGAGTTATAGCACAAATTGGCCCAGATCGTGATTACAAAACTAGTACGCAATACGATTTTTTTTTTTTACAACCTGAAGAGATGTGTACACGTCAGGAGGGGGCGAAGGTGAACACGCACTTTTTAGTGATGCAAAGAAGTGTCCGGTCTTAGCGGTGTATGTAGTGTCTATGGAACTAAGATAAGATAAACTTTTGTGCACAAAAGGAAATTCTATTCAGTTGATACGACACAATGTACAATGTAAGATACATTCACCGTCACATGCGGACACGAATACATGTATATCGAATGGCGCTCAGAACAAGGCAGGCTCAAACGTTGCCTCAGCTTGATATATGTACCGCTGATAGCCCAGAAATGACTTCCTGTAGCTCCCACGACAAGTTCTCACAAACAAACTTCTACATCTTTCGGCAGATTTCAGTTGATTTTGAAGTGGGTACATAGGTTTCCTGAAGTATTTTGGAACTTTGATACTTAGGTCCCCTGGTTTTGGACGTCGATGTACTCATTTCCTGTGATAGTTTTGTTCACTTTTTTTTAATGCGTCTATTTCCTCCTTTTAAATATATGCAAATTTTTAAAATCTGACGATCTCGCTAAGTTTGCTCGGCGACTGGATGAAGATGTAGCCATAAATTGAGTCAATACCATTCAGACATTGTCACTCAATTCAAAGGCATTGGTGAGACTGGTGGGAGGCTTTAAATTTTGACTTTGACTTTAATAGTTCTCAGATTTTTCCCCTGTGGGGGCCCGGAGTATATAAGTACGTTCTTTGCTCCCACCTGCAGACGATAAAAGTCCGCCATCGGTGGGATGTCTCTCATGGAATGCCATCCTCGACGCTATGGGGACGACATCCTTTCTCTGTGGCGACAGATCTATTGTCAACGACGCTGCTTGTTCTAGCTGTGAATAATACTAGACAGCAGGTTTCATTTGAGGCATCAACCACTCTGTTCACTCCGAGGCCACGTGGAGAATGAATTATCAGCTCGTCATTTCTCTAGATCACGGCTTATTCTGTCCAAGGTGTCATTTAGAACTTCATTTATTTATATTACACATCACTTCAATTTGCCATACCCACGTGGTCAGATCTGTTGGTAAAATGCCATTCATTTTATTCTCTTGAGAACAAAGCCATGCTTTTGAAACTTAATTCAGCTGATGCTTGACAGTTTTCCATCTTTATTGCTTGTGGAAGGTTTGTATAGCTATTCTTTGAAATGTCTTTCAATCATTCAACAATAAACAGGTTCTAGGCCTTCCAATTTTCTAAGATGATGTTGCAATTTGTGAAATTGTTATCTAGGGATTGGTCAATTCTACAATTCCATGTCATTGCTTTGTCTTGTTGAACTTCATATTTTCCGTGGCTGCCAATTTGCTGGCATAAACTGTATTTACACACTCCAGGGTTAGATTATATTCTTACTGACCCCCCCGCGGAGGCTCAGGGTAAGTTCTTTGCTGTCACCTGCAGGCGGTGAAAGCTGGCCATCGGTGGGATATCTCCCATGGAATGCTATCCTCGACGTTCCAGGAGTGGCATCTGTTCTCTCTCTCTCCTTGCTCCTGCCTCCTGTCCCGCTGGCTTTCCTCTCTTCTTCTTGACATGTAAGCGTTTCTTACCGTGTTTGCTGTAATATAGCCGTGATCGTGCTGATGTGCGGTTAAACTCCAACACAAACAATATTCTTACTGACAGCAGGCATTTTCAGCGCTTTTTAAGAAACAGAAAAGAAAAAATGTTTATCCCACCAGTGTCATTGTGATTCTATTGAATTAATTCATACTTGTAGCAATAGGTGCATTATGTTTTGACATAGTGTGACAGCTCTCGAGCTCAGAAATGCCACGAGACATCAGTTACATAAATCTGACATATACCCATTTATGTAGATGAATGACGATATGATAGACATTCCGCTGTCAGACGATCTGGCAATAAGTTGTGTCGCCAGTGGCAAACTATTGACTTGAAGCATCTAATAGTTTACAACCACTTGGATGAATGGGTCAGGCACTCATTTAGGAAGCTGTCACTTGGGACGTGAATGTTCAAGGTGTTCTTCAACTCTACAGTTGGATGAAGATTCGGCCGTGAGTTGTAATAACAAAATTGGAATTCTGCCACTTTTACATTCTCTCAATATTTTACACACTCCAATAGCTGCCTGGTGATCTACATCCAAATTTTGAAGTGAGAAATGTCTTTTGAAGCATCAGGCGATGAAGGTTATACTCTATAACCGAGCGAAGGTTTGGTTATGAGTTATAACTCTGATGGTATCTGTCGTCCACTGTGTACTCTATAGCAGGATGAAGATCGGGCTGTGAGTGCACACATCTATAGGAAGATGCTACAGGAACAACAGGCATTGACTAGAAATGAATTATGGCGATCGCAGTGTTGTTGACGGGCGGGGACTCAGTTGTGATTCACAACACTAGCAATTTATCGTCTTAGTTTACATTGAACAACCGTATCACACTAGGATAACAGTTTGATAGTGGAATTTGAATTATCACTTGACACAATAGTAATCAGCCTATTCAATCATTGTGGATGATTTTACTGCGAAATGTACTGTTGATCCATATGATGAGTCGCTGACATAACAAGCTCTTCATGGTTGTAAACTAACATTTAAATCTCGCTGGTTTTATATTGAGAGTATACTAAACTTACAACAATCATCTCAAATGATATGTGCCTTTGCTGGAAGCACACACTTGAGCTGCAGCAAACTTAGCCAGTTGTACCTCATACACTATACCATTACAAGCGTTGCCTTCCACTGGTGAGAGGCTTTAAATTTTGACTTTGGCTTTGATGGGAGTTTTCAGATTTTTCCCTGTGGGGACCCGGAGTATATAAGTATGTTTTTTGCTCCCACCTGCAGACGATAGAAGTCCGCCATTGGTGGGATGTCTCTCATGGAATGCCATCCTCGGCGCTCCGGGGACGACATCCTTTCTCTGTCTTCTGTCCCGCCCTCTTTCCTTTCTTCTTCTTGGCGTGTAAAAGTATCTTACGGTGTCTGGCGCAATATAGCCGTGATCGTGCTGATGTGCCGTTAAACTCCAACACAAACAATTTTCAAATTTTCCAACTCAAATGCCTCACTATGAGCACATGCATCAGATGTTTGTAATTGGACTGGCTGGCTGACCAAGACCATGTAACGAAATCTTGGTGCTCAGCGTCTAAATCGTTCTCCACACAGGGTGGAGTGTGAAATCATAGTGGTTGATTCTTTCAACGATACTTTTCAAATACTGTTCATGGCCTTCTTTTTGTTGTTGTTGCCAAGCACAGCCAGGGAATTGTCAACAACGTGGCAGTGAGCACCAGTGCTATAACCAACACTTGTCTATAATAGATCAGAAACAAATTTGCAACTTCCCCTTATCCTCGTTTGAAAAGTTGGATACGACGCTCCTGGATGGTGAAAAAGACATTTTTTTTTGTTTACTTGAAGATTTCGAATCGTGCACGAAGAAACTGCAACAATTTAAAATCTTCATACAAATGCGTACGAAAATTACCATGCCACACCCACTCGCTGTTTCAGTATGACACTTGTCTACCGATGCTTTAGATGAGCAAGGTGAGAATTTTGCACACGATTTTTCAGGTAAACCCTGGATTTTTTTTTTTGGGGGGGGGGGGGGTTGAGGCTCAAACGGCTTATAAATATCACCGATAGTTTGTGGGCAGAAGATTTCGTTTGGCATTTCTTTTCCACAGGCTTTCACTGAAATCCCAAATGATATTGCCCTGTGAATTCTCGAAAACCTGCTCTTTAGCAACATTATTATTGTAAAGACTATTAAGTGTGAATTTAGTGGAAGATCAATATCGTGGGAGAAAGAGGAAGCGGGCGGGAGAAGAGGAAGAGGAAATGGACGATTGGAGGGAAGTGGTGGAAAACGGTGATTTCAAATGTCTTGTTTCAAGGCTTGAGTAGCTTTATTAGAACGTTTGACGAGCGCCTGATTTCATTGTGTTTTATCTCTTTCATTTGTTTTGGGACAAGAGGGGAGAGGAGGGAGTCTGGAATGGGGTCGGGGGATGTTCGGGGATTAGGTGGGATGGGGAGGAGGGCGGAGGAAGGAAGGGGTGGGAAAAGGGGCGGGGGAAGAAGGGGTGGGAATGGGGGAAGGGGTCGGGGTGGGATCGGGGTGGAATGGGATCAGGGTTGGGTGGGACTGGGATGGGGTCGGGTGGGGAAGGACTGTCATTTCTAATGCTATTTTTTTGCTCTTTCACAGGAGAGGTCCAGAAGACAGATGTCAGAGGGAAAAGGTAAGTTAGGTAAGAGGATCTCACACAGCTAGATAAGTGATTCTACTCAAGTTTTAGTGGTCATCTTTTCTCGAGATTAATTAATATAGTTTATGAGACCATTACAACTGAGTATACATGAGTCATTCGAGGGAATCTGTAAAAATATCTCACACTTTAAGCCTTTAATATAAGCCCTCAGACGTTCTATTTATAATTATCAAGACACAAGTTGAAAAGGGGGGGGGGGGGTACAAACACTCCAAACTGTTCACTACCATCGACATAGAAAAACACAAAAAATGCACGGGACCAGTGACAATTGTTCTCGGATCTCATGGTGGAGCGGTAACAAACATCAGTGAGTATTCTATTTTTAGCAGGGGGTGCAAGCACTCCGGCAGGGATTTTCAGGTTGTTGCTTAGTCGAACATTAACTATTATTTACAGTCACACGGCATGGACCAGAACAATTTCATTACGAATGTCTTACCTGTTTCATTTACATGCATAATTATTATTATTATTTTATTGTTATTATTATTGCCATGTTTAAGACCCCAGTGTTCTGATGGTTAAATTTACTTTTCACTGGCGTTGCTTTGTTCTTTTAGTCTTTGTATTGTCTTCACTTTTGTTTCGAGAAAAAAATGAAATGCACTCAACAACCAGGCACACCCAGACCTAAACACAGTTATACTTAACCCCAGCACCTGGAGCAGTTTCTCACTTGATCCGGGAGATTGGGGATTGTTTTCGACCAGCATTATTACTTCTCTTACCAGGCACAAGGGTTGTTAGAGAAACAGTGTAAGGAATGAAAAACTCACTTTTCTTCTTGTCATTTGAAAAAGTGAAGACAAAATCTTTGGTTAGAATTATTACCATATGAAGAAAAGAGTTTCCTTATACAATGATTTTTTATTTTTTTTATAATGCACATTTCAGAGTGTAAATGTCATTATTCCCTCTCTATGCTGCTTATTCAACACCCTTGTGCCTGGGAAAGGGAAATAACAAGGCTGGTCAAAAACAATCCCCATTATCTGATAAAGTATATTGTTTGTTTCTCAATAGTTTGTTATAACACTTGTTGATTCTCCAAATGAGGTATTACGAGATCGGTCACATGACCAAGGAAACATCGCTCACAAATGGCTTTCTTGACATTGAATAGGCCTGTTCGGATGCTCACTATTCGTCAAGAGCTGTCTGCCATGCATGGGGAAAGTATACAGCGTGGGAGCGACAATCACTCGGTGATGTGGCCAATCTTGAAATACCTCATTGCTGTTGTAAATTGTTTTGTGATATCTGTAAGTACAGATCTAAATTGTGGTCTAGCTTACCGGCAGCTGTGTAACAGATTTTCATCATTGTGTTTTGAAAGGCCATGGCTAGCCGGACTTAAGCCCTTAGAGTCTCGAAGTCGAGCCGGACTTATTCAGTCCGTGTCATTATCATAGAGCCGTGAATGCCTATGTCCGCATCATGTTCCTTTGGAAGGGGGTGGGAGGCATGTGCGTGCAGCTTTAAACACTTTTAGCTAAAAATATGCTAATCAGTAAATGATGGTTAAGTTTTATCATCAAGCTTGACGTTCTTTTTTTTTTTTTTTTATATATATATATTTGAAACACTGAATGAGATCTAGATCTAGATCCTGATCATTCCATTCTACATGACAGTACATCTCCTTCAACTACACCCTCAAAAAAAAAAAAAAAGACAGAAAAAACGAACGCTCTGTCAAGAAGACACAAACATACACACGTTACAAGGAACAAAAAAGAAAGTACACAGATCTACAGATGTGGACGCGTTGGAGTTGGAGATGAACCCTTCACTCTCAGTGGATGGCGTACGCAAGGTGTATCTAGCAAAAGCATCTCCTTCAGTTAATTCCTCAAAATTATATATTTTTTGCATAAAAGCTATGTCAAATACACAATTAAATTTGTATTAAAAAAAAAAAAAAAATGGCATGGCGGAGGTTTGAATCCGGGATCACCGGAATATCAGTCTGGTCACTTATCCATTCGGTCAGGTCGACTGCCAGTTGGTGGTAGAAATTAACATACTATACTCCAAAACGAAAGTGTTGTCAATAAATCCGGCTAGCCATTTCGTTTTTGAAAATTCCATTCACCGTTACGTTTCGTCCCGCGGGGACCCGGGGTATATACATGTAAGTAGGTTCTTTGCTCCCACTTGCTGACAGTGAAAGCCCGCCATCGGTGGGATGTCTCCCATGGGATGCCATCCTCGACGGGATGACATCTCTTCTCTCTTTCCTTGCTCCTTCTTCTGTCCCGCTCTCTCTCTCCTCTCTTCTTCTCGACGTGTAAACGTATCTTACCGTGTTTGGCACAATATAGCCGTGATCGTGCTGATGTGCCGCTAAACCCCAACAGAAACAAACAAAACTTGGGTGACAAAAATTATACCGGATAAAGGCTATCCTCGGGCTCATGCTGGACAATTTATAATGTTCTAACGGCGTCATATGTGTACAGATAGCAACAGAATAATAATTAAGAAAAGGACATTCTCAGTCGTAAAGACAATTCTATGCTAATAAAAAATAAATAAAAGACAGTACTCATGTGCCACTGTGGGATATAGCTTCATATCAGAAATGCTTCATGTTTGCTATAAATCTAAGATTTCCAAAAAATAATCTAAAATTTTCCAAAAGACATTGTTGGTTTATGGAGCCTATAAAAGACGCGGCTGATACTTTAATTTCGGTCTTTGTTGGGAGTTCAAGACAATCCAAAAAATATTGTCTAGTGTAGACACTGAAAAATTCTTGTGACATTTGACAAAAAGAGGTGGTGTTTGTTGAATTTATTGACACAGACAGCGGTGAATAAAGAATAGTAAGACATTACAAAGTTGACTGCCTAAAGGACACTCTGATTTAAAGAGAAGAAAGAGATACGTTTACCAAACAACTGACCTCTACCCCCAGATCAGGTAAGGAGCATAATGTGGGCGAAATTTTATAATGTGACGAAAATAGAACGCCCAGTGTTTGAAACGGGCGGCAGATCATGTGATAATTTATGTCAATTTCTTAAACAATGTAAGGATGAGCAAAGGTCAAAGGCTGCCCAGATTAGAGTCGTTCTTTAAACACAGCGCTTTTTTAATTTTTTTTTGTCTCTTGAAATAAATACCTTTCTCTCCTCGGCAATCACTTTCACAGTTTCAACATCAAGAAGATGCATGGAGGACTTAAAGTCATAAAAATCAATTTCCAAACATGCCAAGCTATGTCCCTGACGACTTGTGACATAAGAATTGGCCCCTGTATCAATATTGAAATCTCTCTCCGGTATCACCAGTATATTTCTAATAGACATTTTTATGGATAATTTATAACTGTAAACATCAAGATTGATTAGCCTCATGTAGCCTCACAACTGCAGGTATCGGCCGTGCGGGGATCAAGTTTTACTGAAAATACCTACTTTCGCGTTGTTGTGACGTGTTATAAAAAAAAAGCAAAAAGACATTTTCAATCATTCTATACGTATGGATATTGTTTGAAAAAAAAATGTAAAATTTCCTATCTTATCTTGATTACGGGACACTTTTAGCAACTTTCGTCTTTTCGGCCTTCCATGTCTAACTCTAATTTCTGTTTCGTAGCGTCTGATTTGAGTCGTTGGAACAGCTAACAAGAGAATGGCATCATTGTAAAGGAAAACAGATGGCCGTTGTTTTTGTACATTTATCGGAGATTAAAATTTCTGATTTTGAGCATTTTTTTTGGTTGTTTTTACGAAAAATCATGAAAAATTGACTTAAAAATCTACAAAGATACACGAGGACGGTATCAAATGTAAGGACAATCATTCTTCACAGTGTGAAAGCTTGAAGCTAAGGCATTGCATGGCTTAGTTCAGAGAGCCGCTTGAAAACAATAAATTCTGAAGCTCAAAACCAACTCAGCCACTGACCTTTGACTAACCCGATTGGAAAGAGTGCATTTGGAGATTTTGACTTTCATGATTCAAAATGAAAAAATAAAATTAACTGTGCACAATTGGACTACATTTCACTGCATTAAAGGAAACAGAACCATACATTTTCTTTCTCAGAAGCGTAATTTGGTGGCAAGAAGTCTTTTGAAATTGGCATGGAAGAGAGACGTGCTTTGATGGAAAAAAACAAAACAATAATAATTTGGAAGTCAAAATGAGAGATGACAAAATGTGCACATTATGAACTGTTTGCACACATAACTGAATAGCAGCGAGCACCAAAAAGCACTGCTATTGTAAGCCATCTCGGCTTGCCAGTCTATGGCGTAGTCAGAAACAGACATAGCGACAGGGCTGTTGTATCCATGTTCCAGTTTCTGGCATTGGTAAAACACTTCTGTCGGAGTTTGCAATCGTAATAAGTTACAGACTCTGTTCAGTTTACATACATGTAAAGCGTACTCAGGCTAATTTTATGAAACTAAACTTTTTTTTTTCTTCCGGAATGGTTTCTTCTTCCAGGAAACCACCTAAAGAAGGCGATCAACCATACAAAAAATGAAGTTAAGAAAATGAGAACAATAACAGCAACAAACAACAACAATCACGGCAATAACAACATCAATAACAAAAGCACATTACTATTGTTAAATACTTATCGTCTATCCCAGAATGAGCTATTTTTTCAGCCAGCTAGATCTAGGTTGTTTCCCTTTGCCAAGTACAAGAGGTGTATACAAAATACTGCAAAGAAGGAAAACATTATTTTTTCTCTTATTTGGAAATGTGATGACAAAAAATAGGAAAATTATCACAATAAGAAAACAGAAAACCATCATATAATAAGCGAAACAGTGATTTTTTCCTTCTTTACAATGCTTATGTTATACCGTTGTACTTGGCAAAGGGAAGTAATTGGGTTGTCGGTCAAAATGGCTCATTGCTCGTTCTTCATATGAGATATTTACATGAGCTATCATGAGAAATCATGAGCTATTAGACCTACGCTCTATGTTCAAAATACTTTTAATTGTAGACATTGATAAATATATTAATTTTCATTGTAACTGCTATTAGTGCTATTCAGCTTGAAGATACAGGTGTAAAATAACTGATATTATTAGCGATTTAATAAACTCTGCACACACACCTGTATAATGATATCTTTCAAATAGTGCTCATAGCCACAGTGCAAGGAGTTTCCACAGCAATCTGGAGAATGGCGCCCAAACAGAATAACGGCAGCAAGATGGCCAACAGTCCCAACAGCAACGCTCAACTTCAGTCCTGTAACGTTCCCTTACATTCAAAGACCAAGATAACTGCAGACGAGGTGACGATTTCAGTACGGAAAAGACCGCTTTTGGCGAGAAAGAAAGGTGGGGTCCGAAGAATAAACAGGACGAAAGCAACTCGAGGGCTAACTTTAGAACAATTCTCAGAAGGGGGTCTAAACCCAATAGAAGAAATTCCAAAACTAGAACATGGACGACACACTGTGCACGATTCAAAACTGACTCTAGCACAAACGCTTAAACCGATTCCAGAAATAAGTCCAGCTTTGGCTCGAAGTCCAAATATGATTCGAAAGAAAGATACAAAATCCGTTCAAGATCTAAAAGGTGTTCTAGATCAAAATTTAAAATGGAATGGAACACGAGATTCTGGACTGTTTGAAGAACAGAAAGTAGATATATCGCAAAATGGACGCGTTGACGTTTTATGTCTGAAAGAAAGCGGGGTAGCACGACGTCCTTTGAACCTGAATGAATCGCGCATGAGCAAGATCTTGGATAGTCTCTCTCAGGAGCCAGCCAGTGCAGCGAGTGTGAGCAATAACGTTGATGACGACAATGATAAACGTGGAGACAAGTACCAAAATACAAGTACGCAGCAACAGCAACTACAACAGCATCGACAGATGGACGATCCTCTTAAGGCCAAACTGACCCAGCAGGTGTGTGCCTCTCTCTCATTTTTTTATCTGTCCCTCTACCTATCTTTCTATCTATCCTCTCTCTCTACGTCTGTATGTTTTTATGTCTGTCTGTCTGTCTGTCTGCCTGTCTGTGTGTGTGTGTGTGTGTGTGTGTGTGTGTGTGTGTGTGTGTGTGGGAGAGAGAGAGAGAAATTATTAAAAGGTAGAGGCTGATGAACCCCCATGGTGGTCCACCTGGACAGCGAGGCTAGGGAGACGCCCAGTAATAAAAAAAAAATTGGTCTACATAGACCACTTGATAATGAGTACACACTAAATATTTCTATGGTCTTTTATCATAGCAGACGTGCCAACCAGTACACAGTTATGTATTTTTTTTAATGCAAAATCGGCAAAAATATGCTAATAATTGTTACTAATAAACACGATGTGAAAGTGGCAAGTATCAACAAAACTAATTTTATTATTAACTTTCTCTTTGTAAGTTTGGAATGTCCCCTGCCGATTCCTATCGATTTGAGCCTTTTTTTTAAAAATCGATGGCAGACTACAATCGAGCATTCTTCGACACCATACTCACATGCAATTCCAAACAACTATCGTTTATATTTTTCACTGCATATTGAAAAATTTTCGGGGTTTATCGTCAGGTTGTAATGTTTACACAATCACGATGTCGAGAAACGGACATCGTTCCCTCGTAGATCTAATCGAATTTTCCAAAGCGTTTCGTGCTTCATCAAAGGTGACGTTAACATTTGGAAACAAAATATAAACAATGTCCATAAACACAACAGCTCTCGCGGTGTTACATTATTGAGAGTAAGATAAATTATGGGGCTGAAGCAGTAATTAGGTTCTTCTTAAATTTCTTCTGATACCCGGTATAGATCTCGAGATCTAGATCTACGGCAAACTGCTTCTCCTTGCTGAATTCGTTGCGACAAGCCGTCGGATGCATTCATAATATAACATAAATGTGCTGATTTGTCAATGACATCGAAATCTGATTGGAACTCATTCTGCAGATGTCTCTTCTTATGACAAAGATTCGGGATTTCAAAGTACACCCGTCAAAAATAAAGAGGCCTATCTGGGGGTCTACCTAGACACTTCCGTGTGAGAATGAATATTACAAGTATCTGCATCTGTTCAGTTTGGAAAGACATAAAAAGCAGTGTGGTTTTGGTGAGGTGTTTGTCTGATCGCCCGGAAACAGAGATTTTTGAGGAAAATGTTTTCCTGCAGCAGAGGCCGAAATTAAGAGAGAGAGAGAGAGGGAGGGAGGGAGAGAGAGAGAGAATGCTAGTGACTGACTGAGGGAGGGGATGAAGGGATAGGAGTATGACAGAAGGGGCTGTGGAAAGGGAGGTAAAGAAAGAGGGCGAAACAAAGAAAGAGTAAGCGTAAAGAGTGAAATGTGGCCGTGGCAGAGAGAGAGAGAGAGAGAGAGAGAGAGAGAGAGAGAGAGAAAGAGAGAGAGAAGTGGGTGACTGAATAAGAAAGGAAGAAAAGAAAGTGAAATAGAGTGAAAGAAAGAGTATACGAAAAGACGGAGAAATTGTGAGAGAGAGAAAGATGTACATGTATACTGTAACGAATCATGATAGTGCATGCGGGGTGTGCGCGAATGTGTTGTGAGCGATGTTCAGTTGATCGTACTTGTGTG
>JBCEWB010081357.1:0-12589 GCA_039654565.1 Peronia peronii | reverse complement strand
CCCCCCCCCCCCCCCCCCCCCCCCCCCCTCCCCCCCCCCCCCCCCCTCCCCCCCCTCCCCCTCTCCCCCCCCCCCCCCCCCCTCCCACTTCTTAAATTTTTTTTTTCAGCAGGGCTAAGGCAACACAATAAATTATTAAAATACAGTAAGACATAATCAAATTTAGCCAGTGCAGAAACAACACAATACTGAGGAGAGGAGAGCAAAAGGAAAACAATGACAACAAATTACAATTAACGTGATTAAAAAACATGAATGCATAGCAGCGTTTAAGACGATAAGAGATACTCGAGAGTGGTGATGAATCTAAGATCAAGAGAACAAAATGTAAGGATGGTACTTGATGCGACAGATTGTCATAAATTTCATGGACGTCCGTGGATAAAAGTGTTCTCATTTCCTGCGACCTCTAAACTTTTCAGTACTGGTAGTAACCTTGAGCTCTTAAGTTGGCCATAGAACTTCTTTTTTTTTCTTATGCCTTTCAATCCTGAGATAGTAGGATTATCTTTTGGTGAGAATTTTTGTGGGTAGAAATTTGGAATTTTGCCTTGACAGGGGCATGCAGCCTACTCTTTCATCGATTTTGAACTGCCAAGGGTTCTTTAATAGAGTTTGGAAATTTTGACTTCTTTTCATAGTTTTCTCATTTCTCTGGTGGCATTCACATGTGAAATTATGCACCTTCTTAGACTGTGTCAACACTCCATCTTCAGCACCTTTTCTTGCTCACCTGAGTCCTTGGAAGTGGGTCAACAGTTGACACTGTCTTACCTAACATGTACTGCTTCACATCTATGCTTGCTGACCTGACCACGAGGGGTGTTTCAAATGGCAAAATTGTTTTGGTGTACTTTTATAATGAACAACTGTGATTTTACTGGGGTCATGCTAATGCAAAAATAATAAATAAATCGTATTTATGTACTTATATGTATATTGAAGGAGAATCATTGTCAAACTTTACAGTTTTGCGGTGTGACTGTGTGAGTGTTCACATATCTAATTTCCTCTTACTCCCCTTCTCTCTCCCCACCCCCCCCCCCCCCACTAGAAGTATATAAGGGATTTGGTGGACATGAAGAAAGGGGATGGAAACTGGGAAGAGATGAATTTTAAGTGTGTGTAATCCATTGTAGTATATTTAAACGGAATTATTGGAAAACACAAAACCAGCCCTTTATTTCTTCCCGTCATCGCCAAATAGATGTCAGTCTTTGTTGACATCAGTTTACTGATCCTTATTGGTGCACACAGTAGTGTCATGGATTAGGCCAGCCTGGGATGATCCAGAGCAATGTGGCCGGGTCACAGTCATTGTCCCAAGATTATGCCAGGCATTGACCTCACATTCTTAGGTGATGGGTGTCATCTGGCAGGCCGGACTTGCTAGAGACTTGAGAGGAACACTAAGAGCAAATACATTAGGTTGAGACTTAAGAGGTTTGCAAAGATGCTTCTAGTATAGAGTAACTTCTAATAATTTTCCAGGTCTAATGTTTTTACAAGATGTCAGGGACTGTATCATGAATTGAGCCACAATGAATCTGCTAAGTCAAAAAAAGTATTTTAGGTCCAAAAGTGGGGGTTGCAAGGTTTATTTGGAGCGCTATTGATTTTGTCCAGTTTTTCAAAATCTATTTCCTCTGTTTCTACAACACCAAATTCTTCCAAACTTGCATGTCATTTCTAACATCTAAGATTTTAAAAAAATTGCATGGGGGAATTTAAGTGTTGTTAGTTTATCTTTTTTATGAAATTTTGAAAATATGTACACAATCGCCACTTCAATTAGAAAGATGCTTTCTCAGAAAGTAAAAGAAACATAAAATAAAGCCAGGGTCATTTTTTTTATTATGCCATGGAAAACATATAGATGAAATATGAAAATATTTTGGTAAGTTTTGAAGGTGATAGAAAAATAAAGCAAAAAAACAGTTTCAAGAAAAAAGCAAAAGACAAAATCTATTGACTATAGAACATATTAAAAAAATTTCAATATGCACAAAACTCTACATCAAAATAACCATGGGCCATGAAATATGAAGCTGTCTCTCTCTAATGCCTCCTGGAGGATTTGTTCTTGAGCCTCATATATGGCCTTGGTGCCTTATATTTGCTATTTGAGAAGTTAATATATTCTTGTAGAGACATTTCCTTTCTTTCACTTCACTGAATCTGAACGAGTAAGTTTCCAGACCAAAGTCCACTGATTTTGTAACACTGGAAATCCTCTCAAGATCCATGATAATTTCAGCAGTTGCTGTTATCAAAAGGGACAGAGTAAAAGAGTTGGCATCACCACCTTTTCCCTCAATTTGATAGGAAGTTTTATTGAAATTTGACGACCCCTCATCTATAAAAAAGTCTGTAATAAATGCTTTTTTAGTCATATGAACATTTTGGACTCATATTAATCTGGTTCAGAAATGATTACCCTTTCTGAAAATACAGAAAAACGAAAATGACCCCAAAATGGGCAATCCAGGTGAGGCCCCTCCCCTCTCCCCCTTTCCCATCTCAAGGCCCCATAATATCCCATATATTATACAACATTTTTTTATATATCTTTGTATATACATCATTTTATGTGTCTTTATGTGACATATAACTTTTTGGTAAATTTTGCTTTCAAATACAGGATGTTTTTAAACCCAGGACAGCACTGTAACACCAAGTACAAAAAAAAACTGACTTGAAGATTTCCTCTGCAGATGTACTCACATGTATATATTTTTGAATCAACTGGATTAGACAACATACATATCATTAATTTTATTTCACTTTTCAACCCAGGTATCAGTTTTTGGAGAAGGCACATATTTATCCAGTGAACTTTCAGTGTCCCTATTGTACAGCCAAGCAGGGGAAGGATGGAAAAATAGTTGCCTGGGAACAAAACTGTCTTGTGTGGCAGTGTGTGAGATGATTGATGATCCTAGTGTCAAATGTCAAATCCGAGAAGGTGAGCAGAAAACTTAGATTCAAATAAAAAAGTAACATAAAATAGATTCACATACCTACAGATTTTGCAGTTGCAGTGCAAGAACCCATTCACTCTGAATTTTTGCCAGGTAATAAACTCGTGTTTTTGATTTATTTTCTTTACTGCACTGCAGTTGTCATTAGACTAATATGCTGAGGTTATGCTATCAGAACAGTTGCTGAGGATTTTCAAAGAAACAACTTGGAATTTAAAAAGTTAGACCTTTTACAAAATTAGAAACTTCAGAGTTTTTTTTTCATGATTTCATAGCCATCTAGGTGAATCATAAGTGAATGTTAATTATAGACCGTGTATTTTCTTTGTTGTCTTAGTTGTTACAAGTGCTCACTGGAAAAATGGAAAATACAAAAATTGGAAAAATAAAATACAATTACCCTGTCGTATAGTCAAATAAAGTCATGGGGAATTTATAAATCGTTGCATTTATGTAGCACACAAAGTAAACATGAAATCGCTTTTAAGTTGTAATCAACATAGATCTACCATTTCTAGCCAGATGAATTTTGATATCTTTGTAGTCTGGCTATTACATGTAACTGCGAAGTTTCAGAATTGATATTGTCGCTCTTTTTATTGATTGTTGGTTTATTTATGTACATATAAATATGCTTAGAGGAGACACCTGTAGTTACATTTTAGTGACAATAAATGAATTCATCATTGCACTTCTTGTAAAATACTGGTTTAAACATGGTCTTTGCCATGCTATTTTAGATTATGACAAAGAATTAATTAAATAAGTTTTAATTTTAAATTCAACTACAGAACTAACGGACATTGTATCATCAGGTATTAAAAGTTTTCTCTTTTACCAAATAATGAAATTGTTGCTAGAGATGTGTGTCTTTCTTATATCATATCTTGCAGGAAATGCAGCAGCACAGAGGCGAAGAGCTCAAGCATCACGTATTACAGATGCTGTGCCTGAAAAGTATTATGTGGTTCAAAATAATGATGTTATACAAGTGAAATATCTACTGGTCTATAAAGAAGAAAACAGCAGGGTTCAGTCAGCGTAAGTGTGATACTTTCAGAACATGAGACTGGTATTGTCCATCACCTGCTCCGTTTGAGCTAATAATGTATTGTGTGTCATTATTAAAAGATCTCTTTCAACCTTTTGTCGCAGAACTGAAACATTATTTTTTGTATCTTGCTCTCTACAAATACTCTTATAGTCAAAACAATTGATATACAACACAACCATACCAAAAACCATGCTTGTGGAAGAAATGCACAATACCAGACTTAAGGGTAAATCAACTCCCAGGAATGACTAGGTAACAAACATAACAGTGACACACGTAACATGGGTGGTGACACACGTAACGGAACTTTCAGAAGCATTAACATTACATCTTTTACATTGGGTATATATTAGTTTGGAAGAGAATGGAGGTAAATGAACTAGAGGATATAATTTGACCTGTCTGAATTACAAATACTATTTTAAAAAAATAATAATAAAACCTGAATTGGCCTCTTGTGCTGTAGATTGGACTTTTTCATCAATGATCTTAAGAGAATAGTACATTTTATCTGCTTTCTTCGGCCATGTCCTAAGGTTTTAAGCTCCACATGCATACCTCCACATCCATCCCCACTACATCTGGCTATGTGACAAGATTACCACCCACAGGAGGTTGAAAAGCGTGAAGAGAACGGGTACAGGTTGTCATAATTTACTGCCACTCCATCACCAGTGGCAACAGCTAACACTAATACTTTAATAGTGTCACCACTCCAGATGTTGAACATGTTGTAAGCTATTTATGCTATATCTTGGCTATTTGCAGGTCATTCATGCGTGTCAATTTGATACAACTAGAATGTCTCTCTATGACATTGAATTGAATTTTGATGATGCTTTTGACATCTTCAGCGTTGTACCAAAAGTAGTCAGAAGTTATAATTTCACGAAGTGGAAACATTCACCAAATTCACATTTTAAACTAACCACTAAATTCACAGTCGCTTGCATTCTGCACTACAGTACCATCAGATCTACGCATTACTCTTCTGTTGGCTGTTAGTACAGCTCTGTCAATTCCCTTGACTATACATTTGCATTAAGAAATGGCAAAATACTACCATCTTATTTCCAGATCTAAGCCTTCTTCAGTCTCTTTTAATTCTTTCTGCCTGTTTTAAAACTCGGACACAAGCCCACAAGTATTAATGATTATGAAACTGCTGCAGTTTTTTCCCCATTTATTCCATGGTCTAAAATCTCATGAAATTGATAGGTTTAGAAGCAGACTTTTCTCTGTCTTGTGAGTCAGTGATTAAAGAAAGTATTGGCAAGACAGGCCTTGTCATAGCAATAAACCAGTGCATTCTTGAAGAACCATGAGACAACTCGGTACCCACTTTTAGTACTGGCAGGAGCATAGCATTGCAAGGATGTTATGCCAGTTGTTCAAGAAGATCCACAATATAAAAAGTGCACTTCCAGGCGAAGCCTCCCATCCTGATCCTTCTCCTACTTCTTGCACACTTAGGTGCAGCATCTGTCTCACCCAGTGTAAATCATTTCATCTGCTCTTGTATTCATCACACACACCCTGTCAACAATTATTTTCTTACAGAAGCATCTATACAAAACATTTGCTGCCCAAAGTCATCAGAGTAAACGTCACATAAAAATAAAAAATTTGAATGATGACACATGTAACAATATTGGATGACACATCTGTGTGTTTCTATGAGTATCTCTTTAAAGCATGGTGTGAATGCAAATAAGACACCATGAAAATGAAACAAATACATGTACATTCCTTCCTCAGTGTAAGTAAATCTGAAGAATCTCGCCCCATGCAATTTGCACCAATATACATGTAGAAAAGATAGAGATAAACTAATTTTTTTTTATTTTCTGATGTAGCTCTCACTCTCACTCAGGCTCTTGACTGCAGAGGCAGTCGTAGGGGGAACCTGAGGGCTGCAGACACAGTGACCCTTCTCCATCGCTGTCTGCCAGCAGCTGCTGGCAGCAGTTAGTGTGTTTGGAGTCCGGTCCACTCTTTGATGTTTTCATGCCAGTTCTTTCTCTGCCTTCCTCTTCTTCTCCTGCCCTGTATAGTGCCCTGCATTATTGTTTTCGACAAGCTGCAATGTTGTGTGATGTGCCCGAACCATAGTAATTTGCATCTCTTCACAATTGTCAGGAGAGGTTCCTGAGGTCCAGCAAAGCCTTCAGTTCTGCGCCATGCATAGTCATTGGTTCTGTGTTCAATCCAGGAGATCAGGCATTTGTTTTCGAAAGCCTTAATCTTCTTTTCCAGTGCAGCCGTGAGTGTCCATGTCTCGCAACCATACAGCATGATCGAGACTACTAGGGATTTGTACAGTTTGAGCTTTGTGGAGAGACCGATACTGTTCTTCCATATCCTGTTTAGTTTGGTCATGGCAGAAGTGGCTGCGCCAATGCGGGCTTTTATTTCTGCTGTGCAGCTCCCATCTTTGGTTAGGGTTGCTCCGAGATATTTGAATTTCTCGACATCCTCCAGCAGTGATCCACTCATGGAAATATTGGCATGATCTATGTTCTCACTGTTTACCATGGTCTTGGACTTCTCTGTGCTGACTTTCATTCCATGGGCTTCCACTGTTTACAAGCCTGTCTGTAAGTTCTTGGAGTTCTTCATTTGTGCCTCCCATCAGATCTATATCATTGACAAAAGCGGAGATTGCACACTTGTCCGGCTCCTATGGAGATCGTTGACTCATGATTTTCCAATGCTTCCTGCATTATCCTGATGTGACACACGTAAACGGTAATACTAAAAAAGAGGTACTATCACAAAGATGAGACCATTTCTGTTCATAGTTTTGGAGTTATTATTTTAGATAAACATCTCGTTTAACTATTCACAACATAAATAAATCAACAGACGGTACTGGTTTTTTAGTCAAACTATCTTGAATATCCAGAGGTAGAGATAGGGTGGTGACACACTTAACATGGAATGGGCCCCGAGAAGTATACTTGGGAAAGGCTTCAATTTTTATCCTAAATCACCTTCCTGCAGTAATTAACATCTTTTGTAATAGGCAGAGATAAATAGGAGATTTGATAACCTACGCTTGGAGAAACAAATGGTGACACACGTAATGAAAACAGTGTGACACACGTAACATTGCTTAATCATCAATTTACAAAGACATGGTCACTTCGATTTAAAATGGTTACAAATTTTGAACAGACATGCTACCCCTTCATGCAATGAAGACATTATTTTTAAGATCAATCTAAAAGAACCAGAGAAAAGATTGGCTGATAGTGGTAACCGATTCTGCAGTTTCTTTTTAATGTGACACACGTAACGCTAAGAAAAGCGGTATTATCACATAGACAAGATCGTTTTTGTTCATTTTCTCTCACTGAGTTCTTTAGATGAACATCTTGTGTTTAACTAATCTAATCACAGCTTAAATTGATCACGGGACACTTCTGGATTTCAGTAGTTATCTTGAATACCTGAAAGTAGAGCTAGCATGGTGACACACGTAACATGGAATGGGCCATTACTGCCTCTATCCTCTATGAAAGAGTTCCCATTAGACAAAGTGGAGTTGGGAATGTCATACATGTACTTTTTGCACGTCTGACTTTTTCATTAAACGTTCATCAACTTCGTGCATCAGTGTCCTTTTGAACTCCAGAATCTATTCTTTTACGCTGTGACATGTTTAGTTTCAATGAATTCATTGACAGGCATAGTTGTAAATGATGTATAATCAATTTCAAGCGTCACATTGATAGATCTTGACTGCTTTCAGTATGAAACAGAAAAAGATCTATCGACTTCTCAGTACTGCCTCTGAAGAAACACTGACAAACACAACTGACTTGGCTGATCGAATGCCAGCAAGTGTGTATGATTGAAAAATTTAAAGGCTAATCCATCCTCTGGTATGATTATGCCTTTCACCTCTGTGGGTGGTTATCTCGGTGAGATCCACCTATGCTGTAGTTTTGTGGCTATAAATAGCAATGAAATCGTAATAGCATTGCACACTCATGTAATACATCACATCCTCACACGATACATCATACTGAATTGGGACCATGAGCGGCGGGTGAGGTGTGAAATAGGGGAGAGTTTATGTGTCATTTTTACACGTTTGCGCCTCAGGCTTTACCTTTCTCAGTTATTGTGTCACAGTGCTGGGCAGTATGACACATTGGAGGCACTTGATGTGCTCACGATGATCTCTTTGTCTGAAGAAGTTGATCTGAACCCGGGCTTGGTCTTGGTTGCACCTTAATAATAATATGAAAGAAAAGTGCTTTCAGGGGAATGAAAGCCTTTCATAATAAGGTTGGATTTCATATCAGCCCATGGTTTTATTTCATATTAAGAATGACAAATTGCATAGCAAAACAACCATTCTGAAAGATTATTTTGTGATAGTGCAAGTTTTATTTTAAGGAGAGCAAAAACGATGATTCAGAATAATTCTGTTAGGAACAAGTATTTTGTGGTTTTTGCAAACGAGCTTCACTGTATCTCTCTGTTTGCTAAAATGTATATGTATTGTCAAAAAAAAAAAAAAAGTTTGAACAGACTTATTTAATAGTAATATATACAATATTTTTGTTGGAAGGTTTTTAGATGATGAAATTGCCATCAGTGGTATACCCATGAGTAATTTGATGTGCTCAGTGAAAGAAAATGCATCTCTGTCTCAGTTATACTCCATATTTAATTGTTATTTATTTAATTATTCTTGTCCACAGCTCAAGGACTAGAGTGTCAAGAGATTTGTGGCTATACAACCATAAATTCCTGTTGCTGATGATGGCCTATGCTCTGCTGCTTATAGGAATAGGAATGGCAAATTCACGTCAAGCTTTAAACAGCGTATATTGTTTCTTGAAAAATCTGGGGATTTCATGATGCTTAATATGAATCATGAAAGATTGGATAGGAAAACATGCAGTTGATCACAAATACCTTTTGAATCAAGTGTGTTTGAGAAATCATAAATGTGACCCTCCAGCTCGAAATGAGTCATAAGACAGAAATTTTGGAATTTGAGTCATTTTGCATGTCTTAAAGGTGCTTGGTTTAAGGGTGATATACAAAAACAAAAATGAGGCCAATTGATTGAATATTTAAAAAGTTATGGCTCTATAAACTCGTGCATTCTCAAATGAGTCAAAGCGAGAAAATGCTCATAGAAGTTCAGCCACACATTTGCCTCGCAACCATCACAGACTAACCAGACGGAGCAGAGGGCTCCTGAACCCGTGCTGGTGTTATGCAAGCTGCCCGACTGTCTGCCATGTTTGTTTTCCTGTGGTGGAGTACGCGCTGCCTATTGGTGTAACGGGAAATCTTAGCTCTTCTGTTGTTTTCTCTTCATCACCAAAAATTGGAACCATGACAGACATTTTTGTTTTAAAGATTAAAAGCTCTGCATAATAAGGTTTCTAAACCATCAAAATTTGTACGGATTAGTCCCGATTTACTGGAGTTATTTCAATCCTATTGTCATAAGAATTTCTTTTAATAGAACTTGCGTACAATAAATTACACGGACGACAGGTGATTTGATTGTGCCTCTTGGGACATCAGGAATTCCATTGCAGGGAATTTCTTTGATTTTGATGCACTTTAATGTTATTCATAGCCAAACGCTCACACGAATTTAGATTCCCATGAAAGCTCAACACCCTGCCTGTTATTCATCTTCTCTGTTTCTCGCTATCTTTGTCCTATTTAGGACTGTTAGGGGAGAGAGAGACCGTTTGAAATATGCTAGTTTGACCAGTTGTGATGAAAGTAAACCATAATTAAAATAAATCATCAAAAATCGGGAAAACTCCTTCATCACTCGTTACCATTCGTCAAAATAATTCACAAAAAAATGAAAAGGGACAGAATTTTATTATATATTTGTTCTGTATGAAGAATAATGAATACAAAATATGATGCAATAATTATCTCAAATTTGACCAGCCTCGACCTGTGAACCTATTAAATTTTAGGCAGAGTCTATTTACACGACTAGTCTGAGTCACTTGACGGGATACCCTACCGCAGGTGGATAAAATGTGTGACGAGAACGTAAGATTACACTTCCGGAGGGAGGGCGGGCGTGACCGATGGATGAGGGATACAGCTGGTTTGCAGGGGAAGGGAGGGGCTGCTGTTAAAAAAAAAAAAAAAAAAAAGAAAATCCTTTCCCCATTTTATTGCACGCATAATGCCGTGTTTCCTGAAGTAAACAATCTGACGTTAAATTACATCATGATTGCTCGCATTGTACGGGGCAGTTGGCCTTTCCCAGTGTTGTATGTAAGTGTTCAAAATAGACCCAGTCGCGTAAATAGACACTACCTAAATTTTATCTTTATCTGGAAATAGCGAACTGCGTCTTATGACTCTTTTCAAGCTGGAGGATTAGAAATAAAGTCATATAAATTGATACAGTACAGAGAAAAATCAAGGAAACTTTAGAGCCACAACATTGCAGACTAATGCCTTAAATAATGACAAATCATGTGTTCCACACACTCCAGAGTAACCATCTCAGAATGTTGCAAGCATTGAGATAATTAGTTCCTGATGATGAAAGGAAAATACATGTAGTTCTCTGAGTCATAATGAATGAGGGTTAACTTCTGTTTTGGTGATATCTCTGATTAACTGAATGCATCAGGCAAGTTCATTGCATGAATGACATCAATTAACAGTCTGATTTAATTAGCTTGCACTTCATAAAGGCTACATTGAAAACCAATTAAACTTACTAAGCCATGAGATTAATGTCTGAATCCAGAGTATTAGTGTTTTGGTGTTTTTTTTTTTAATTCTGGAAAGAAAATTATGGCTCCTTTTTGAATAAGGTTTTATTTAATCATGTACATATGAAAAGAAAAATAAACATGTCACACATATGAGTCAACACTAACATTGTATACGTCATCATAAATGCATGAAAGGAAAACACAGTTGTATGGGAAGAGACAGGAATGAATGATCTTTGCATGCCCACAAATGGGCTTGCTGATTGTGAATCATACAATATATTTGTCCTGTCCAATACTCCCCGTTATAAATAATGTTCACTTTGTTTTTCCCTGCTTGCTTGGTCTTTTGACACACAATATCTGTGTTACTTTGGTAGGGAACCTCAAATTTGAGTTCATATATGAAATAGGCGAGGAGATTGGGAAAGTTTTTATTTTTTTTACCTACATTTTCTCTCACAGAATTGTATCGAGAGTAAGTAAAGCACACATTTCTTTCTCTTTTGTCTGTTTATGTTTCTGGCAAGTGCTAGCACCAGAGAGATATACATGTATGTGAAGCAAAAGCAGAAAATAAGACGTGATAAAATGGGGTAGGATGTGAAAGAGGAGAGATTGGCCAGGGGTGGTCGTCACTGATAGCATAGAAGAAGTAAGTCCGGTAAGTGAGAGATAGGATGAGGTGGCGACAAGAGGGGACTGGATGTCAAGTATGTTAGCAGTCAAGGTTTATCTGATCATCTCGAGCCTTTGTTAGCTTTTGACCATCTATTAATTTTGTGATCCGTTAAAATTGGTCATTTTTTCGTACTAGCCACATGATTACCGCACTTTTAACTCTTGTGGCATTTTTTGCCATTTTCTTTTTTTTGTTGTTGTTAATGGGTATTTGGGAATAATCTTTAACCTTGCAAGAAATTTTTATACAGTTATATCTGTATTATTTCCATCGAAAGTTGACGAAGGCAGTGCGGTTTTTTTTTTCCATCCATTCTCTGTAGGTCTAGAGAAATAATTAAGAATGATGTACATGTAGTAGACTACACTAGTTGTTACGATCACTGCAGATCAGTGATCCTGTCAGTTGCTATTGGTAATACCAGTGTCTGTAGGACTACAGCATGAAGTCTTATGGTGAAAATGTATTTGTATGAGTACTATGAGTTATGTTAGATTCCGCCCGTCCCACTCATTTGCTGATGGGTGGTCATTCATGAGCGCCTGTCTCTCAGTCTCATGACCCACAGTGTCTCCGCTTGGTTAGTGATACATTTTGTTGTTCTCTTCTGGATCTAGATGTGCTTGCAATATAGCCGCCCCTCTTTTCCTTTTTTACATCTTTTCAGCTGCAGTGCGTGTTGCCCACTCTCAGTGTAGATCCAGCGCAGAATTATTCTCAGTAATGCCACAAATGCAATTTACTTGTTCTGATATCAGTCACCTGTTTAGTTTGCCATACCTAGATATTTAGGCTTACATCAATGCCATCACGGACTGAAGGCCGTGGGTTGCCCTGTGCATCTTATATCTTTTCTACTTTACATAAAGGGAGCTTGAAAAGACAGTCTCATCTATTATTACTATGAGAGCCGTCACTGGTAGATTTTCCTGACACCTTTGCAAACACAGATTTAAATGTACATGTATATACATGTATATATATATAATGTTAATACAGAATGGAACTTTAATAAGGTGCATATGCCCATGTTCAATTCAATTTTCGGGGGATGCAGTGGCTCCGTGGTATGGCGTCTGCTCACAGAGCAAACGGGCCGGGATCGACTCGCGGGTTCTGCATCGGGGGATGGCAGGACACG
>JBCEWB010081346.1:0-12834 GCA_039654565.1 Peronia peronii | reverse complement strand
CTTCTCAAAACTGGCTTTCAAGAAACACTGACAAGCACAACTGATTTGACTGACCGAATGCCGGCAAGTGGAAGTGTCTGAGTGAAAACACAAAGGCCAAGGCATTCTCTGATACGGTTTACGGAGCCTTTCAGCCTCCTAGGGGATGGTTATCTCGGCTGAATCCTTTGTTACCGTGGTTGTGTAGCTATAAATAATGACTAAATCATAATAGTCTCCCACATGCACGTAATAGGTGTCACCCTCTCACAGTATATCATACACGATTGGGGCCATGAGCGACGGGTGAGGTGTGAAACGGGGGACGGTGCATTACTTCAACATGCCTGCACCTCAGGCCTTACTCTGTTTCATACCGCTGGGCAGTACAGCACATTGCGGGCGCCGGTACTTGACTCGCTCATGGACGATTTCTTTGTCGGGGCTTTTTATATCATACTGTTGGGTAGTAAAGCTGTACCGGTAGGCCTACTTGATGCACTCACCGATGATTTGTTTGTTGGAGGGAACTGGTTCAGTACCTGAGTTTGGTCTTGGTTACACTTAATATGAAAGAAAAGTGCGATCGGGGAAACGAAAACCGTTCGTTATAAGCGTAGTTTTCGTATCAGCCCCTTTTTATTTCTTTGTAAGTATAAGAAATTACATAGCAAAAAAACGTTCCCAAAGATTCTTTCTTAGTAACGCAAGTTTCGTTTTAAGCGCTTTCTTAACCCTTTGAACCCTGGTCACCAGTGTCTGAAAAACACCTGTCCCAGGCCTTCTGGCCCGAGAACGCACATTTCTTGTTCCATGCTCAGTATCTTTTGTAAACACAAGCATTAAACGCGATCATGGGTGCAAACATTTGTAATCACCGTGGTCCTAAATGTCCTTGCCTCAAAGCGACCTATTAGATCTATCTTTAATTGTAGTGGACGCATAGGTCTGGGGTAAGTGTGTCAGCCCGGTCTATCGGGCTGTGGGGTATTTGACACCAGAAAATCTGCCCGGTGTACCGGGCTGTAGGGTTCAACGGGTTAATAAGCGTATTAGAGTGTATTTTTTATTATTAAGCTGCTCCTGTGTTTCAACTTCCTGCTTTGCATGTATATCTATGAATGGGCCTCGGGATAAATGTTTTGGCACTGTGTCTTTTCAAAAATCTCTGAAGTACTTTATTCTGAAATTTGTTATATAGATATGGAGTTACAAAATGTTTTGTGGGCAAACGATAGTCAGTGTGGTGTAGTTTAGTTGATTAAATGGAATGAAGCTCTCACTGGCTTTAATATCCCAAGTTGAGTTTAAGTTCCATTTTCTTTGGTCGTTTGAGGAAAATTTCAGGGTGGTGTTATAGCTGTAACATTTTTCTGTCAGGTTTTGTAAAGGCCAGGCTTGGATTATTGATGTGTCCCAGTCAGTCGAACATGATCACCCTCATGCAATGGAGTTTTTGCGCAAGGATCTAACCAATGTCACAGGTAGTCAATTTGTGGCGTTCAGTCTTTGTTGTCAGTCACGTAGTGAAAGTTTTCTTTGTACAGGATATCAAAAGTTGTGACATATTTTTTTTTTTTTTTGTATATTTGTTTTCAGTTGACACATTATTAAAGTTTTTTCCATGACTTAGTGCAGGACCATTGCGACCAGTTCTATTACTTTCCTTTGCCAGACACAGGACGTGTTGAGCAAGCTGCATATACAAAATAAATCATTTCATGTCTTGTTATTCAAGAAAATTTATCACAAAAAAATTGAAAGCAATTATATGTATAACAATAAAACATTTTTGTTATGCTGTAGATTTTTCATTATGTAAGTTTCAAGCAAAGATAATGATTTTTATAAGTTTCTGGTTATTTGTTGTACCTCATAATTAGAAATCCTTTTTCAATGTTGTCCACTCAAGTGTTGACAGTTGTCAGTGTCACGAGAGACCTACCTGGATCTGATTAATTTTTTAAGATTTTTGTGAACATCAGTGATTTCATTATGTTTTATTCTTTTTCTTCCCAGAGTTCTTCAGGAAGAAGAATGTGCCCACCATGACAGTGAAAGAGCTGTTTGACTTTGTAGCCGACACCAGCATCACTGAGAAAAATTTAGATGCATACCTGGAGGAGGCCATGAAGATTGCAGCTGGAAGGTCTATGGCCGAACTCACAGAGCAAGAGAAAGTGGACGAAGAGGTTTGTTTGTCCTGGCCACTGTTTTTCTGTTCTCTGTCTTATCCAGACAGTTGTTTTATGCTTTCACTTATCCTATGGCAGTATCAGACACTTTACTATACTTTTAAATGAGGAGTTCTTTACTGCAAACATTGCATAGACAGATTTAACCATAGGCATGGTGTCTGGGTAAATTGAAACATTTTTGTCATTTTAGAAAAGTGTAGAATTTGTCCCCCCCACACCAAAACAAAAAAAAAACCTTTCACATTATTGTTTGTACAGCTTTTTTTTTTTTTTGGCACCAGATGCAGCAAGATATTGATTTAGTATGGCAAATAATCAACTTGCAGTGCCTCAAAGAAAAAAGTGTAAAAAGTGCTCAATGATGAGCAGTAGCAAAGACATTTGTGATGTACATGTACAGTTGATGCAGTTTACATATTGCTGATGATGAAAGACTTTTCTTCAAATCATTCCTGTTTTTGTTAAGGTGTTCAAACGAGCTTTCATTCCCCGCAATCTGGAGGAGGTGGTGGACATAGAGAGGGATGTACGCAGATCTCAGACCAAAGAGGGAGAGCAGGTAGGTGACATGATGGAACACTTCATCTCAAGTTACAGCAGCATCAAGAGTACTTTCTTGTACTTCAAAAAACTTGCTAAATCTGTTATGATCAAGATTAGATTTTAGAATGACTTTTGGAGACCCAAACACAGATATACAGAACTGCTTTTACTGTTTCATCCAGTCACTATGGAATGTGCATGCTATTTCAGATCTTATGTAACAACTCATTACATGATTGTTCTGTAGTCACCGATTTCTGACTACAGCCTAAGTCATGTCTCGGTCTTTCAGCTGTAGTTCAGTGTAATGTTTGCATAAGTGATATGTCCAGGATTGCTCTTGCAGGGTCATCCTGTCCACTCACACTGACCTTGGCCCTTCTGTCCACTCACACTGATCTTGGTCTCCCTGTCCACTCACACGGATCTTGGTTCTGTCCACTCACACTGACCTTGGTCCCTCTCTCCACTCACACTGATCTTGGTCCTTCCGTCCACTCACACTGACCTTGGTCCCTCTCTCCACTCACACTGACCTTGGTCCTTCTGTCCATTCACACTGACCTTGGTTCTTCTGTCCACTCACACTGACCTTGGTCCTTCTGTCCACTCACACTGACCTTGGTCCCTCTCTCTGCTCGCATTGACCTTGGTCCCTCTCTCTGCTCGCATTGACCTTGGTCCCTCTCTTCGCTCACACTGACCTTGGTCCCTCTCTCTGCTCGCACTGACCTTGGTCCCTCTCTCTCTCTACTCACACTAACCTTGGTCCCTCTCTCTACTCACACTGACCTTGGTCCCTCTCTCTGCTCGCATTGACCTTGGTCACTCTCTTCGCTCGCACTGACCTTGGTCCCTCTCTCTGCTCGCACTGACCTTGGTCCCTCTCTCTACTCACACTGACCTTGGTCCCTCTCTCTACTCGCACTGACCTTGGTCCCTCTCTTTGCTCACACTGACCTTGGTCCCTCTCTACTCACACTGACCTTAGTCCCTCTCTCTACTCACACTGACCTTGGTCCCCCTCTCTACTCACACTGACCTTGGTGGTCCCTCTTTCCACTCACACTGACCTTGGTCCCTCTCTCCACTCACACTGACCTTAGTCCCTCTCTCTACTGACCTTGGTCCCTCTCTCTACTGACCTTGGTCCCTCTCTCTACTGACCTTGGTCCCTCTCTCTGCTCGCACTGACCTTGGTCCCTCTCTCTGCTCGCACTGACCTTGGTCCCTCTCTCTGCTCGCACTGACTTTGGTCCCTCTCTCCGCTCGCACTGACCTTGGTCCCTCTCTCCGCTCGCACTGACCTTGGTCCCTCTCTCCGCTCGCACTGACCTTGGTCCCTCTTCTACTCTCACTGACCTTGATCCTCTCTTGAACGGTCACTGACCTTGATCCTCTCTCGAACGGTCACTGACCTTGATCCTCTCTCGAACGGTCACTGACCTTGTTCCTGCTTGTGTTTCAGGTGTTGTACAGCACTGTTGCTGGTCTGAGGTCTGACCTGAGTGGTCCTAGTCAGGTAAGGCAGGAGTAAACTTATGACACAATTGAGGTGGTCATTGTGGGGAATTGTCCTGACAGTGATGTTACTTGGAGTTTGACAAACTGACTGAAAGGATAATACCCAAAACTTCATTTCCTGTAATATTTCATGTGAGAGGGGGAGGGAGTGGCCAAGTTTCAGGTTTTCCATATTTTTTTCATTTGTCCTGCAGTTTGAGTGACTATAATTTTTTTTTTTTTAAAAACAAAAGTCCCATGAAAATGTTATGTTGAGTGTTGCCTGTGTCCTGTCTGTCAAAAGATCGTAGTAAGAGACAATTAGGTAGCCATATTTCATGTGAATGGAATCTTCACAACTTTCAGCTGAGAGATACTCATTCGGGAATGAACTTTTTCCTATCTCAGACGCCAGAGCTGTTAGAGAGAGTTGGCATTGGACATGAAGACAAAGAAGATGACGATATCAGTGAAGATGAGGATCAGCATTCAGCCAGTGAGACAGCAGGAGATGATGAAAAAGAAGGAAATACGAGTGGTGATTCTGAGGGAAGTGGCTCGGAGAGAAAGAAAGGACACCCAGCCCGGCACAAGGATGAAACAGCAGAGGAGAAAAGGGTAAAAAAAACAATGAAAAAACTAAACATGCGATTTAAATGACCATGGTTTGATCAGATAATTCTCATAGGTTTTCTCTGTTCCTGTTTAGCCCAAATGTGTTGCAGTCAAAGAATGCAAAAGCCAGGCAGATGTGTCGATAGGTGGACAGATACATTTTCAGCTCTTTGTTCAGATGGCTGAGTGTTGCATCCAGTTCAATCTCAGACATTTCCATATAATATAAAGCATCCAGTTCAATCTCAGACATTTCCATATAATATAAACTGACACTGACAATGTTACGCCATTCCCCTCAAAATCATGCCTAGGGCATTTACTTCACAGATGATAAACTACAAACAAGGAACAGCAAAATCCAAGTGCATATCTAACCCTGTGCTGGCTGATATTGCAAGGAACATTCCATCTTTGTTTTCAGTGGCATTTATTACCTTTAACATTTTCCTATGACACTTGTTTGAAATGCCATCAGAATCAGTTAAAAGATTGACTGCTTATAACAAAAAATCCCTAATAACAGGAGCATCATTAATCTCCATGTCCACTTGTGTGTTAAATATCCACCTGCTCAGGGGCTCTGCTAAGACTTGTGACTATTTCTACTATACATGTAGATACTATGACCTTCTCTAAAATATGATCTGTTATCATCATTACTAAGGTCTTCACTGAAAATGCAAAGTAAATGAATTCTTGAACGGAGAAAATCCTTGAAAAAAAAAAAAAAAGTATCTCCTCAATCAAGCATCAAGTAAGCAATTTTTTATCTCCTTGCATGTTGGTTATAGCAGGAATCGCTTATAATTAGACTTTTCTGTTGGTCCCAGCAATCCTGTCTTATCAGGTTACCACTGTCAGTGACCACACTGTGACACTGTGTCTGTGAGAGTGGCCATCTCTGCATTTGACAGATCCACCTTCTCTCATGTGATCTCCATGCTCTACACCTTTGTATTTGCTTTATTCCAGGAGCGAAAGAAACAAGTGAAAGAGGCCCAAAAGGAGAAGAGACTCACCAAAATTCCAAAGCACATAAAGAAAAGACAAGTCAAGATGGGAGCTCAGAAAAAATAATGTCCATCTTTGTAAATTGTATAAATGATGTGAGATGTTATGGATAATTGTATGATTTCTCAGTCAATGTTCTGTCAGTTGTACAGCTGTAGTAGATTTGCAGAAAAAGTACTTTATGAGATTGTCAGTGGCAAGACAACATTTGCTGTCATGTTGTGCAGGTTGTGTCGTCAATGTGTCAATGTCTTCCTAAGCTTTGTAACAGTAATCATTCACTCCTTTCTCCCCATTCTTCCACACACTGATTCATTTTTATATCTTATGCCCAAAAATGGGCTTTGCATCCCCAAAGATATCCCCGACGTTGACACTTTCCTTTGATTAGTAGTTTGTAATAAGACTCATTCAGCCATGTTCTTATTCGTCATAGCCTGATAGCTCACGTCACCAGCAGTCAAGCTATGTGAGATTTATCAGAGGAATTTTGGAGACGGTTGGTTGCATACATTTTCTGTAGGTGAGGACTCATGGGGGATGATGTCAGCACTTTGGGAGTTACGCCCACTTTCAGAATGAGTGCAATCACAGGATGTTCCACTCCCAAAATTTTTAAAATGTGTCAAAGTTCATAGACAGCATAGCTGTCAGAATTCTGGGACATTCCTTTTACTAGCAACTGGCTGTCCATTGGCCAGCATGACAAGAGCATCGTTTCTTGCATGTAGATAATGTCATATGGCATGATTTTCATAAACTGTTTTAAAGATTTAAAAGATGACTGGTAATGATTTTGAACAGTTTTAGGCCACCAGCTTCCATTTCAGTTTTTAGTGTAAAATGACAAAAATCCGGTTTTATGTATGTGAAATGGCCACATGCATAGCAGTTCTGACCAAATTATTTCAAAGCTGTTGAGATCAAAGAATTATTATAGGATATATTCAAAAGGATCTAAAGTATTTGGGAGGGGGGGGGGTGTGAGGGTGAGGTTACTTGTTCAAGATTTCTGGTTCCTTAAAAAGGAAATGAATTTGGATGGTGGAGAAAAATCTAAATTTTAACCAGGAAAGGGTAATGAGTCCAGTCTGGTGGCCCCCCTCCTCCTCCTTCCCCCCCCCCCCCTTGTACTGCTAGTTATGATAATCTTAGGTGCAACTTTACTGTATATATGTATTCTCAGACCATGCCAGCTGTATTATGTAGGTTGTGTCAGATTGTGAATAAGAGGTCAAGATGTACTGTATGTCTGATATGTTGGTTTTGCTGTGTCAACAGATCCCACCAAACAGCATTCACCAGTGGAAACACTGGCTTCACAACTGGAAAATGTCAGCCAATTATTTTGACCAGTCTGTAATATCTGTCAACACAAAAAATGAAAAATCTAACTTTCAAGGCTAAGAGGGATGATAAAAAAATACTGTAGATGTGTTCTTTTATATATGAAAGATTTGCAGTGAAGTCAGCTATGTTGGGAAAAAAACTAAAATTACTTTTTAGAAAATCTTTGCAACAATTGACACAAGATTTTCAGGTTAATTCCAGGAGAAACAGGCAATTTTCTTTTCTTTTTGTCTAACAATAGCACAGCCAAGTGAATTTTTTTTAATGATTTTTTTAGCCATTTTTGTGTGTGTTATTTTTGTGGTTGATTTTTTTTTTAGTCCAGAGAGTTGAGTCAAAAGGATGTACATGTAGATTATAAAGAATCACAAACCTGTGGTATGCATGTATTTCTATTTATTCATTGAAATATCGGAACAAATGCTGGCAGTTGTCTGGAGAACATATGAGCGTAATAAATCTACCTAAATGTATATCTTATTCAACTTCTGTGTTTTTTCTTCATTGAGATGTGAGAACTCAGTTGATTGTTCATTAGAGACATACAGTCCAATCCACATGTCTTGACATTCTTCTATCCACATGTTCTTTCCGTTCTGATTTTCTTTTCTATAATACATAAATAGAATCTCCAATATCGACAAGCTTTGCTATCTTTCCTCACATATCGACATGTCCAGTCAGTCTTTTACCCCGTAAATGTATATCTTAAATGTTGGTATATGCAGCATAAGTTGCGTTCTGACTGACCCAGAAGATCATCATAAAGGTAAACAAAAGCGATTGCCCATCTTTCACACCTTTCACTTATCTGTGCGGGTCAATGCCACATTGTGACTTGGCACACAGGCTTTGTGACAAAGATGTCATTGTGTAGATCTACAATTGGACTAATTACATGTACTTTATCAATGCTAATTATGATAGGATTGGTGGATGCACAAGGTGTTATACAGCTAGAACATGCATGGACGTTGCATTTGCAGGATCGGAATGTATTTTGTTGTCCTGGAATCGTTTGTCATGTGTGTCAAGGCCACACAATGCTCTAGTCACATACCATTAGTGCAGTACACTGACAGACTAGCACGCAAAAATGGAGACAAGAAAATGACTTTAATCTACATGTACTTCTTCCAAATCTTTTTTCTGTTGTTCCATCCTCCCTGTCCCGAAAATAAAAGAATGAAACATAATTATCCTGAAATCAAGCTGGATATTCAAAATTGTAAAGGACATAACTTCTTACTTCATACATATTTTTTTATTGCCATATTTCCCTTGCCGAAGTAGTCCTTATCTCTTAGATTATATGGAGGTCACTTAATTGGTGTCTAAGATGTCGATATAACCAGATTGCACTGCATCTACTGTACTATCTCCAGGTTTTCTCACTGGTACTTTCTCCACATTTTCTCAATAGTCAGTTCAAAGCAGAATGAAAGTGACATACATGTATCATTTTACTAGATAACTACTATTGTTGACCTGACATCTTGCAGACATTTATGGAATTAGTTGTAATGATTTTTTTTGTTTACATATTTAAAGAAAACATTTTTAAAATAACCCTCTTAAAAATTTTATTAAGTGATTCTCATATATTTGATAGTTATTGAAATTCCAGCACATTAATTTTGTCAAACTCACGGAGGTATGCATAAAATTCAAGTGCCAAACCTGTATGTATGTGAAATCTTGGGCAGACTTTTAGTCTGGTTTGTTTCATATCTGGTTATACATGTAATTGCATGTACCAGAAATTTGTTTCAAAACTCCATATCAGTTTGAAAATTACATGTACAGTATAATTATGCTTTTGGTCATAAAAACAGATGAGGGCTTGTCTTGAAACCATGTATTACAAGCAAAGTTAAGAATCCCATATTCATCCTCAAGCATGCACAGGTAGGAGTTCACAGGCAGAACAAGAAAACTAGCAGATAAAAAGTATTTTATTATCAAAATAAAGTCAGTAGTAACATTTGAGAAATGGAACTAGATCTAATAAGCACAGGTTACGATAAGGTATAAATGTAAATGGATCTGTGATCACTCTACGAGGCTGGTTTTCCTTTGCTCCTCAGTCCAAAATATTTGCTCTAGTCAGTCGCAGTCAGTGACAGTGTTCTCTTACTGTTAGGGCCCTTGCACGCACCCTCATACCACATCTAAGGTCTCACGATTACTCATTAATGAAGAGCATGGCAGTATTCTTTCACCCACACATCTTACAGTCCATAATATCAGAGTTCGCAGATTGGTGTTTCTTTTTAAATATCGACTGACAAAGTAATTGCCAGTTTATGTAATCAAAATAAAGTATATGTACATGTAGTTATCTAACTGTACTAAAATTCCATGTTGTTAGTCAATCTCCAAAAATCCAATTTGTGAAGCAGTTTTTTTGTTGTTGGTTTTTTTTACAGTGCCTGCTTTTTTAATCTGAGTAGTGACCACAGCCAAGGATTAAGATACGCAAAATCATCCGCTTGATTTCAAAATCTGCCATTGAGAAGGTGGTTTTGGTTTGACAAAACTAAAGGTGCGGCATGATCTTGGATGATGGGCTTTAGATACAAACAGGTCAACTGAGATGGTCTGACTACCACTAACTATTGGTAAAATCATATCCAATCACTCCAAAAACCAAATGTGATATGCTCTATTTGTGTGGTATTTCAGCGACTCAGTTCAATCCTGTATAACCCTTCTTGGCCAGCCACATCAACTGCGACTTTTTTGCACAAAAGTGATCTGAATGACAACTGAAATTAAATAATATAGTCGATAAGCCACAAACATTCTACCAGTGAGCAAATTTACTTTCTAAACATGAAAAAAAAAAAAAAAAAAAGCATATAAGTAAATCATATGCATTAACATGTATATTGTGAATAGTACAGAAAATTTGACAGTAGACTAATCTGTTGGAAAAAAATGTTATTATAAAACCAGAGTTTATGAAGATATTTCAGCAATCTAAACATTTATTATTGGTTGTTTTCTATATTGAAAACAATCTCCTAATGACAAAACAAAACATCTATATTTTATAATAACAAACTTTACTTAACTAAATCGCCTTAACTAAAAATTGAAAATTCCAAATCAGAATTCAAACAGATAAGACGTAGCAGAAAATCATTTTATAAACACTCAGCAATGATATAAGAGTTTATGATAAGAAAAAAAAAATCCAAAAACTGACATCTCTTTATTCCCTCAGTCTTGGCCAGAGTTGATGTGATTGTACACCACGCACAGGGCAAAACATCATATGGGAATGTCAAGAGCTGGGACTGAGGTAACAATGAAATAATTCATGACAGCTGCAGAAACTGTAAAACTTTTGTACATGGTATGCAAATATTTAGAATGCAAAATTGCAAATTAAGGACAGCAGTTGGACTTCCCACAGGACAAGTCCTGCATATCAGTCTCTAGTCTGAGTTGCATGAGACTATAAAAATCTCCTTGTGGCCAAAAATTAAAATCTCATTTTGTAGGTATTCCAGACTGACACCTTGGAGCAGGCGAAATCGCCAATTCCAGCTGAATTTTCCCCATTTTCAGTCAATAAAAACTCTCTTAACATTCCCAATCAACCTTCATGAAAATTAAATCAGTGAAATTTCAACCTTTATTTTCAACCTGTAAAAATTGCTTTGATTTGATGTGTCTACATCACACAACTGTGTAGCAATCATATGTTTAAAACTGATCAAATCAGCTGGCAAGATCATTGATTTTCAGCTTTCTCAACGAGGGAAATTTGGGGGTCGCCTTACAAAAATTGCTTGTCCTCAACAGCTATTGTGTCAATCGCTGTGAAACCAAGTATGTTAGACCTTGAATTGAACGATCATGTGATGCTTTTTTCATACTTATTAAATTTAGTCCTTTGTCACCAAAAAAATGAATTTAAAAAAAAAAAAGTTAAAGATTCTGAACTTTTTTTTTAATGTAATCTGATTTTGACATTTTAAAAAGCAAAATCTATGGTTTAACAAGCTCTGTCAGTTTAATTTGAAAAAAATATCTGATTTTGGAGGGAAAATAATTAGTTTGGGATACCTACATGTTGGGAAAACAGCCTTTGACACAACTGTCTATTTATGTCCTCCTAATGATCTCTGGTTCTCAAAACAATCTGGTATCTGTTTTAGCTAATATTGGCAAACTCACCATATCCAGATAGGCTACATTGAGGCATTGAGATGAGTGATTTCTATAACAAACTTTTCAGACCTATTTCTCAAACTGAAAGAAAAGCAAAAGATAAAAATGAAATAACTAAAAATTGAATCTGGATACATAAGAGTTCTGCACTTTAATATTATACATGCTTATAACCCATAAATAGAACTGAAACTTCTTCACAGGTATATCTGTAGAGCGTAGTCAGTAACAGATTTGTTTGGAAGAAAATATTGACATCAAAATCCAGATTCCTCCTGCCCAATTTCAGCAAAACAGTAGACAGGCTCGTGAGAACTAAATTTGACAATGCCAGCTTTCCATGCCTTGATCATTTACACAGAAATGAAAACCATTCTTACCTTTGCACAAACAGTTATGGTATGTCCTGAAACTATCACTTTCTTTAAATCTACAAACTTTTGAATGAGGATTCCATATCTAATTCGTCTGTCATATGCATGGACAAATACGGGTTACTGGCTATTTTAGTCTGAATCAGAGTAAGTGTATATTTATTTTTTTTATTGACAGGTACAATATGTCTACTAATTCTTTTGGAAACTTTTGAAACGTCAGAATAAATCCACAAACATGACGAGATCCAGTTGTATATCTGATGGAAATGTCAGCCTTTCAAGTTAAAAGTTTCACCTCTTTGCAAGCAAATTCAAGTCTCTTTCTAAATTTCAAAATAAAAGATTGTCATTTACATGAGGGGATAGAGACTGTGGTCAGGTAATGTTCAGGTATTATGCAGGACATTGCCGAGCTGAGCTTTAATGACAGGGCTGCTTTTCTGTATAGAAGATATAAATGTGTTCATTACAGTGAGATTCTTGTAAATTAACCACTGATGTAAACCTCAAAAACACAGGCTTTATTCTTCAAGCGATTTCATAACAAGGTGAAATTATTTAATTATCATTTTATTGTCGAGCACGAAAAGTCCAAGTGCAAAATAAATTCAAAGCATTCGCCTTATTAGAGTCTTCTAACATAAATTATACAATAGTATTTAATATGGAGCTGATGTATAGATCTGAAATTAGCAATATTATGCCTTCAGGTATTACACAGTGGTCTAAAATGGAATTCTAACACTATATACATGGACAAGAAAAGCAGTGAGTGGATTTAGCAAATAATAGATAGCTATGAGTTTGGCAAATACATGGGAATGTTTATGTAAAATGCATAATAAAATTATGCCAAATGACAACAACATATGGGCCTGATGACGTAGAATATAAAGAAACTGAGTGACATAATATCAACAATGGACAGGCAAGAAACATTAAATTTTATTTCTCCCACTTCAGCCTGGGAGGCTTTACCGTTTGTTTGTCAGACAAACTCGACTTTTGCTGAATACAATTATAGATTTAAAAAAAAAAACAAAAAAACTCACCCACCTCTAGTTTAAACAGCT
>JBCEWB010081314.1:783-12837 GCA_039654565.1 Peronia peronii | reverse complement strand
GGATGGATGGATGGATGGATGGATGGATGGATGGATGGATGGATGGATGGATGGATAGATGGATGGATGGATGGATCGATGGATGGTGACATGACGATATGTAGCAGTAAAATAAATATTACACATAATATTTTACAAAATACTAAACCTAGCCCTAAACATATTACATCTATTATTGTTAAATTTCCTGCTACAATATCTTGAAACCGTGAAACAAATGCTCACCGCTACGAAAGATCTGATTACCCTTTCGTCTGCTACAGATTATATGTAGATTGTTACTGGTCTCACCATTAAGCAGACACCACTGATGTTTCACTTACAGTTAATTATGAATGTGAAATTCAATAAAACAACAGTAACAACAACAAAAAAAGTGTTAGCTCTTGTGATGACACAACTGTGTCCTCAGACATAAACTGCAGGCTCATTATCCTGCTTAATAGATAGACACTATTGATCAGTCAGGGCTGGAGAGGCATGACATTACCTATGGATTGCTCTTCTTTAACTCTAACCTTAACCCTTAACTCTGGCTCTAAGCTGTAATCCTAACTCTAATCCTAGCCCTAACGGGATACATTTAAAACGTGACAATGTGTGCTGTCTATGAATCCGTCAGCATCCAATTCTCTCTGTTTTCCCCATGAATCCACCAGCGATAGGTGAGCACTATGGTGACTATGAATTCATGTTCATTAATAATAATATTTCCCTCGACCGCCTATCTCTAGAGTGACTCACTTGAAAGAGTACATGGGAGACTCCTCGTGTGTGCATCATATTGATCAACATTTTGAATCTGGTACTTTCAGCGTTCTTGATTCTCATTGAAGTGAAGGCATCAAGTACTTTGTCAACTGATGATGGCCCAGTGATAATCAATGTCAAAATCTGAACAGAGGAACAAAAAAAATGTTAATTATAATTATAGTACATGTTTTAAATATAGAGTCTATAAGATAGAGTAAGAACATGGATTGTATATAAAAATTTAGACATAGTTTGCTGAAAAATAGTTCTCTAAAAAAATTGTTTCTAATCTCCATTTACGCATTTTATAATCCACGTACATGTATGTATGTGTGCATGAATATGTGCACACATGTGTGTATGAGCATGTGAACAAGAGATAAACAGAGAGTGTGAGGAAAAGCAAAAAAAGAAACGGGCTGACAGATGACGCAATCGCGTGAGAGGGAGAGACAGAGATAGAAAAAGAAAGAGATAATGTGCAGGAATGTGAAAAGCTGAAGGTGACACCGAAATGCTGAAAGTCAACGATAATCTGTTAATCTTTGTCACATGCACTATTGAAGAACGTCGAAAATTACCTCTAATGCACTGATTCTTGATCTGGAAAAGTTGCTAAGTATACACGAGGTGACAATAAAGAGTCCGTTGTTGTGCTCCAGTATTTCCTCCACAGCACTCTGAAACAAATCAACAATAGCAACATCAAAGACTATAGCATACAAAACAACCAATGCAAATTCCGTAAAATACTGTGTTGGATTGAATTCGTACATTATCAGAAATGAAATTTTGGCAGAATTAATTGTGTACTCTCATTAGGACACAATCACTAATGTGATTTTTGGTGGTTTTATAATAACCATAATTATTAAACGTCTCATCCACTTGTTTTCTTAAAGGAATCAACCTTAGACCTAATAATAATATATTCACCAGCAACATCTCCGACTCAGAATTCTTCCACTTAAATCCCTCTAGATTTCACTTATCAATAATTCGTGAAGTTGATTTTAGGTAATCGTCAAGACTTAATAAAGTATTAAATTGTGATGTACATTCTTGTTAAATGGATTCAGTATTCCACGTTGTTTATAGAACTCACCCTTATCCGCAAGGTATACTTTATGCACAACAAACAGTCTTGCTCGTCGACCTGAATATAACAGAAAACAAGTCATGTAGACTCAGAACAACAGGTTTTATTCATTGTTTTTGAAAGTCAAGAGCTTAGTCAAAGATGACTGTTTCCCGCAATTTTTCAGGAATTGTAAACATAAGGGTTTATGCAGAATTTATTACCTTTTTTTAAAATAAAGAGACCTTTTAAACAATCTCATGTGCTCACTACAGTTTGCTATTAGGAAGAAGTACATGATTATGAATACCCATATAACCGTGTGGTATATACAATAATGCACCTACTGATTTCGAAATCTCACTGGATTTCCATAAAATCATTCCACATTTTTTTTTCAGAAACTATTGCCTTTTACGGATTTTGAAAACATGACAAAATCAAATTCATCCCTTATTGCCCTTCCCTGCTGTACTGTCCTCTTTCAGAAAGTATTAAGGTCTTATTAGAGATCAGCATAAGGTTAAATTTCAGAACTATTTATTTTGTTTTTATTAATTTCTTTTTACATATTACATCTTTTCCATGTTGGCATTTCCTGACTCATCCAAGTGTTTGGTCTTCTTCGCTATTTATGGATAAGTGCATCTTCTATTTTAAAAAAAGAGAAAGGATCTACCATGTTCTGTTTGTACTCTTCCATCCTGAGTGTGCCTTTAGCCGATGACTTGGGCCCATAAGCTGTTGGGTTGGAGGCCGTGGACTGCAAGTTTTTCAGAAGACTCAACAAGAGACGCAGGCCGTTGTTGGGGGCTCGAACAAAGTCTTCTACAAAACTGTGGGCAAAGGCACAGGAGTCAGGAAAAATGAGAGTAGGTAATGTAGAAGGAAATGGATCTAATTACAAACTAGTGTGTCGTCAAGCTGAATACTGATGTCATGGAGGACATAAAACATCAATGAAAAACGCTGAAACAAACTACACACAAAACTGAACTTTTCAATATAACCAAGAAAGTATCTGTTGAAAGAAAAAAAAACTGATTTTAAATGAGATCAGGAAAAACAGAAAAAGATCAATGTGAATTCCACCAAAGTCCATGGGATTACGATATATTTTCACAGAACTACAACAACAAGTTCGTCTCTGTTGCATGGACACTGACTGAACTACTAACATTCTGTGCTGTATGTAGCCTGGATAACCTCTTTCAAATAATGTAGACAGTGGGCAAAAACTTTTGATATAAATTAAGTCTAGTCTTAGGGCCCCAAAACCATCGATACAGTATCCCATTAAATATGCTAAATCTGAATTTCGTGAAGTGGGGATGTGATATCGGTCGAATGCAAAATGTAGTCCAAATCTCATGTGATATCTTAGCTTTGATAGGGCTCTCAGTGCGATACGTCCACAATGACACAAAATAATATTCCTGAGATTAAAACTGTAATTTCCTGCGCTTAGTCATTGTATCTAATGGAGCACGAAATTTCTGTTGGGTGCACCGAATGTTTTTATCTCAATCAAAAGTTATTAAACTATTTTGGGTCACCAAGGAAATTTAAATTTGTTCAGTGATATCAATGATCCTATACTTTTCTGTTATTGCCAGCAATAAGACCATTTCAACAGTATGTTATGTGATTAAAAAAAAAAAATGGATGCAGTGCACAGTGTTTAGCTTGTGAACATGCTACAGCCGGGGGATGAAACAATGCGCTAATTACACAAACCGGTTTTGAGAAACCCAGCTATAAACAACTGTCAGATTAAAATGACAAATTAATACGTTTTCAAGTACGGCCATATTCAAAACATGCAAAAAAAAAAAAAATCCCTTCCAGGGCATGATATCGCACCAAGTATAGTGCAGGTGTCTGGATTTAAAAATAACCGTAATCACATACATGTACACGTATGTACAAACAATACATTTGTCAATGGATAAACAAGATACGGCAAACTAGATTAACTTTTGCTGTGTAAATTCAGCTGGTATATCATATTACACTTCAAATTTAGGTGATAAATTTACCAAAACTAATAATAACTCACTTTAGTTCATCTATGACACTTCAAAATATAATGCAGCCACGTAAAGTAAATATAAATCTGCCTCCTCCTTTTTACGATAAAAAGTGAATCAATTTTTAAGATTCGCCGATTATTTCATCTTGCTAATGAACTTCTCTTGGAGGTCTATATTCCCTGGAGTCTGACAGCGACGATTCCATTGATTAAGCCCGATATGGCTAGCGTGAAACACTGGTTTTCTCTTTAGGTTTATACCTTAGCCTCACGTCATTTCCTAATTAATAGCAAGGAAAAAAACGAAAAAGAACTACACTATGCTACAATCAATTCAATATAATGATTTTTTATATTATTTATTTGTTTATTTATTTATTTACCTTCGTATGACGAAGAAATGAACACTGACTCAAAACAAAAATGCTATTGAATGCAGTTCAAATTTAGGCTTCACCAAATATTATTGGTTTTGTGGGTGATAAGAATGATCAATAACAGAAACTGACTTTGGATGACGTAGACATTGCGAGTAGATTGAACATATGATGGGGAAACATCTTTACAGAAACATAATAGCTACAATGAAACATTTTAAAAGAGCGCTTGAAAAAATACCAATGCATTTTAAGAATGACACAGAAGAAAGACTAAAAATTATGGATTTATTGCTGAGCAGAGAACGTGAGCTGGCCGAATAGGGGAGGGGGGGTGGGACATGAGACAGTGTGACAGAATGTCATAGAATTTTCTATAGCAACGTACACAGGAGAGCTTGTACCACACACATACACACACACACACACACACACACAAAACACAATTGCCAACGAGAAGCAGCAGTACAGCATATTGTGATGACGCACAATGGTATGGAAATATCCCCTCGCCTCATCATTCTGACTGGGGAAAAACTCAATTGCAAGGTGGAAAAACCGGTTATCTGGCATAGTTCAGTAGACACATTTTGATTTTGGGTAATTTTTTCCCTTAGTACTCAAAACTTAGCTTTTCCCAACATCCGCTTTGAATTTGCCTTTTCCTCGTCTGTCCCCTCTCCCTCCTTTCTCCTCTCTTCTCTCTTTTTCCTTCTCTCATTCTGTATGTCTGTCTGTGTGTTTTTCTCCTCGTCCCTTTTTCTCTCTCTCTTCATTTTTCTCTACATGACTGTCTTTCTCTCAATCTGTCTATTGGTCTTTCAGGCTCTCTTTCTCGCTCTTCCTCAATCTCTCTCTCTCTTTCTTTCTCTCCCTCTCTATCTCTCTCTGTTTCTCACTCTTGACAAGTATTGATCTTGCAGCCTCCGCCAATACCACTACTTAAAGACTGATTTACAACATGCGTTCACCAATCTATGAGCACGATGCATAATGGGGCTATATTTAGCTTGCTGTCAGGTTTGATGTTTGAATATGTTGTTACATGCAATACACACCTTTCCATCATAACCTTTAATCACGAATATCCCAGGTAAGAGCCTATCTGCTCCTGATGCTGAGACTGAATTGCCATACTACTTTGCTCAGAAGACTTGCCTGTTTCTATTTGTTGACTCAATTTGGTTGTTATTGGTGATTTTATCTAACTCGTGTTATTATATTGTTATATGAAATTATGATGACCTGTTCTTCGGTTACTGAAACTGAACCTCGTCAACATAATTATATCCATAAACATAAATTCATCCGAGTATCTCTTTGTTTCTACTTTATGCCAGGAGAAGATGCAAAACAAGGGGTAAGGACTGATCTGGAAGTGGGAATCCTTCGGGCCTCAGGCTTTTTATCACAATGGAAACATCTAGATTATTTAGATTTATTTATATTAGTTATATTTATGTACATACATTATACATGACAGATATATGCATAATTATCAGTTAGAAGATCCAATAGACTTAAAAACTTATTAGCTTGTTTAACGAATGGTTGACGAATTTTATGCTCAACCTTTTTCTTTTTTAGTGGTTTTTTTTTTCGCAACTAAGAACGAAATAAGATGAGACACAATACTCTTGGGGATTGAAATAATAGGCCTGCAATTTTCTTTTTCGGGAGCAGGTGCTCATCCATATCTCCACCATCGCCTTTCCTGTTTACCTGACTTTTCAAAATGCATCCAATAATTTCCTTACCTATTCATCTGTGCCATGTTTAGAACGTGTTAACTATGCGATTGCGATACACTAGAAGTGAACCCAAATTATAACTTCAGGGATATGACAATATTATTGTTACTGTGGAATTCCTTGTGAAAACGATCTGTTAAGACTGTGTAGTGACTCATAAGATATGCGTCGAATTCTTAGGGGAAAAACTGTCAGAGTAGTCGGTAGACATTGTTACTGCGTTCTGGACATCTCTTAACAACAATACCCTCTCTTCAGCTCCTCTTTGATAACACTTAGAGTTTTCCCTCTCTTTATCTCTCTCCATCTCTCTCCATCTCTCTCTCTCTCTCTGCCTTCTCTCTCTCTCTCCCTCCTTGTCTGTCTTTCTCTCTCTCTCTCTCTGTCCCTCTTCCCCCTCTTTAGTTTAAGCTTACAGGCACAAAGAGATGAGGAATTGATCACTTTGATCACTGCTTCAACTTCGATATACATTATAAAATTACCCAATGGTTACACCTGAGTGGCTGGAAACCCCAAACCCATAACCCAGCTCGTAAAGCAGAGTGAGTAATCTCGTTCGTTCGGCATGGGGGCACACAAAGAGGTGGGGAAAACCGTGTGACACTGTGGGAGACAACTTTGTACAAAGGTGTCCATGAAATCGAAATTTCCTAGCCTCTACAAGTGCAGACAGGGCATTGTTCTTGCACCATCATCCGTCACATCCTAATTGCTGGCCTAGCATGGTAACGTCAACGTAACTGCTAAAGAGATGGACAAATCGATTCGATCGATCGAATCACTCTCCTGTTTTCGGTGGTGAGACGTTTCATTTCACTTACATCTGAAAAGGGGCCATCTACGCACTTTGTATCTGTAGCTCGACAAATGAAGACAGACTTTTGTATAATCTCACAATGGCTCAGAATTTAGCTTTTCTCATTATTGGGTTTGAAATTTCTTTCTCCTCAGTATCCTCTCTGTCTCTGTCTGTTTCTCTCTCCTTCCCTGCTATTCTTTCTCCTCTCCCTCTTCCTCTCTCTCTCTCTCTCTCTCTCTCTCTCTCTCTCTCTCTGTGTGTGTGTATGTCTTGAATTTCAAACCACTTGAATCCTAAGCGATCTGGCAATTTGTCACAGTTTTTTAAACAGGCAACATAAAATCTTAGTTATAACACACATGCACGGCTTGGCACACTGACATGACAGTGACCACTGACTACCCAAAGGAGAAGACAACAAAATCAATAATCAACGATCATAAGAAAGTAGGGATAAAATCCATTCCCGCAACATAATGAATTTAGCGTTTCAGGACTGAGACATATCACGAATAGCCACAGACATACTTGGGATAGGCAAGCTTTAAGTCCAGTTTGAGTTTCCGGATGAAGTAAGACATCGGGCTGATGGAGTCTGCAGACCGACTGGTGTCGTAGTTCATCACCCGGGACTCCCATTTCTCTGGGGAAGCAGTTCGGATCTTTTCGGTGTTTTTGTCAGGAGCTGCAGACCTTTGCTGTCCGGTTTCATTGACATAACGCCTCAGATAGTTGATATAATGTAAAACAGAATGGGTAGGCGCACGATTGTTCTGAAAGAGTGAAAAGCAAAATCAGGATCTTTAAATATCTAAAAAAAAAAAAAAATGATTGAAATTGACAACCTATCTATCTGTCTGTCTGTCTGTCTGTCTGTCTGTCTATCTGTCTGTCTGTCTATCTATCTATCTCGCTCTCGCTCATTCTCAGCTCTGAATGTTCAATGAACAATGTTACAATTATGTTTTACAACACCATTAATAAAAACATTAGTATTTCCATTCTAAAAGCAAATGACAGTAAAACGTTGCTGTAAATAGAGATGGCAGAATATCTTAATTTGTTGGGCTAGAAGAGGAGGGGAAATTGTGAGTTGAACACAAATAAAAAAATGGGCAGGAGCTTGTTTTTTTGCCGTATATTATCACCATATTAACCTCTATAAAAAGTTACGATTATCTCACCTCGTTGAACAAGATCCTATATCTCTCATTTATGGTAGTGAGATGTCCCAGGTTCTCTTGAGGCATCCAGTCATACATCATGAGATCATCCTAGAAAGTAAACAAGAAATGATAAAATGCCACTCAGCCAGCATTATAACCTGACTATTTAAGGATTCGATAACAACAGACAATACATACCTTTTAGCAATCTACGTTCTAGAGAATACCCCCTCCTTTTTATAATTTTTAAAATGCCAATAAATATCTATGCATATATATCCAACACTCCGCTTTGGCCTGCCAGATAAGCCTGTGCATGATCAGTCACGATATCCGGTTATATCGGTCAGGGAGTCATAATCCTAGGCCTGTGCATGACTGACAATGTTCGTGACAGACGGTTAACGGTTAATCGACTCCCATGACCGTCGATGATCGATTATTCTATCGGTTAAATATTTCCTTCTTTGTCATGTGTGACGTCACATCGGTTACGGTGATCGGTTATGGACTTGACCTTAGTCTATAGTGACCAAAAACAAAAAATGCTGCCACCCACAGTCAAACCTGAGTTTCGCTCACTTGACCTTTGACCGGGGACTTAGATTAAGAAAAACTTGGTGTGTGAAACTCAATATTTCACAAATCTGACTCTACAGATCGATCGAGCGTCGAATTCTAGTGCGGTTTGATACCAAATGTTGCCTTTTAAATCTCATTAGTTGTAATTTGAATTTGATTAAAAAAAAAAAAGTGGCAACCGTCTTACCAGTTACTAATTTGGCAAGGACATATCACGTGTCAAACTATGACACCAACGGCAGAGCCCTGTGGTGGGTGGGGATGGGCAAAAAATTACTAGATTATGCCCAACAATAGTCTGTTTCACATGACTTTTACTTCGAGATACCGCGCTAATTTGGCAAATACACTATGGTTCATTTCCATTGTTTATTCAAAGAAGTTTGCACGGGGGAAGGGGTTGAGGGAGGTATAAGTGGGGAGACGGGGAGGACAAGTGGGAAGCATGTAATACAAAATTGCGCCGGGCCCCTCGAAGTCGACCATTCTAATGGCTTTTAACCATAAAAGCGCCAGAAGAAACAGAATGCAACATTTCCACTATGATATGGATTCATGTTCAAGAAATATCAATGAGACAAAAATGGCAATACATGTATGAAACGAATATTGCGCTACCGTTTTGTAGCTATCTAAAACTTAATTAATATGCAAAGCATAAAAATGTTGCGGGAAATCGTCTCCTTGACACTACTAGGGTTAAACGGTGAATACAGCTCAGCTCTTGACGGATCAGTGACTTTTTTTTTAACGGAAGTTGACATGCGCGTAGTAGAGAAAGGGGGATGGGAAGGGCAACTCGTGTGTCACCGAGGACGAATTGTTCTGCTGTGATTAATAATTTCTTTCATGGTCGATCATGATCGACAACGTAACCGATCATCGGCGATCATAATCGATTAATCGATTATGACTCCATGACCGACATAATCGGTTCCCGTGACCGATCATGCACAGGCCTACCTCAGCCCTATCCACCGTGCAAACTCCTTTGAATAAACGACTGAAAAAGACCATAGTGTAGTTGTCAAATTACCGCGGTATCTTGAAAAAAAAAAAGTAAAAGTCATATGAAACAGACTGTTGTTGACCAACGGATGTCTAGTAATTTTTTGCCTATCCCCACCCACCATAGAGTTCTGCCGTTGGTGTCATAGTTTGACACGTGGTATGTCCTTGCCAACTGGTGAGACGGTTGCCACTTTTAAAAAAAAAATCAAATTAAAATCACAACTAATGAGAGTTATAAGGTAATATTTGGTATCAAACTGCACTAGAATTCGATGCCCGATCGGTTTGTAGAGTCAGATTTGTAAAATACTGAGTTTCACACACCAAGTTTTTCTTAATCTAAGTCCCCGGTCAAAGGTCAAGTGAGGGAAACTCTGGCTGACGGCATTTTTTTTTTTTTTTTGTCACTGTAGACTAAGGTCATAACCGATCACCATAACCGATGTGACGTCACACATGACAAAGAAGGAGATATTTAACCGATAGAATAATCGATCATCGACGGTCATGGGAGTCGATTAGCCGTTGTCGGTCATGCACAGGCCTTCTGCCAGATTCCATTACCTTTAACCTCGATGCCTTATAGACTTGATATCTGCACTGGAAATTTTGTGAAGAAAATAATTTTTGAGAGATGAAGGAGAGCCGGAAGTGGGTAATAAAGCAATGGTGGTTTTTTTCTTTATCTGAGCTGCAAGAATTAGTTCAGACTGAGGAATTGTGTTTTAAGTCGATTTGTTTCAAACGTGGCTGTCCCTTATGCTGTAATTCTGGGAGCCAGATATTGTAATCCTTTTCTATAGTTATGTTCACACTGCATAAATTAAGTTCAATTAAAATAAAATCCGATTTTCAATTTCCCCAGTAATGTTTTTCATTCAGAACATTTTCATCTTCTGTGACTGAAGATCTTCACAGCAGATGAGAAAATACTAATTACATTAGTTCAAAGTTGTGTCATTAACTTTGTTATGGCTTATTCCTGGGCATTTGTAGTATATATTAACTATTTTTTTTCTATTTTTCTCATTTATTTTTTTTTTTAATGATGAAAGCAGAGAAAGACAGAGAAGACAGATGACTGTCTAGACGGAAATGCATAAGGATCTGAGCTGGCAAGCAATTGTCCTGAATAAGATGAGAAATGTCAGAGAGTGTTGTTGGTGGAAAGAAGACATATCACGAGACGATCCACTATGGTGAGAAGAAATGGTATACACATCCATTTGACTCCCCATCCTCTGAAGAGTCAGAAAATGTGTTGATAGTTATATGTATTATGTAAATGCTAATGCCTTTCACAAGAACAAAAATAGAGGAGGGACGGTGAAGAAAATCCATCCTTAATATCATATACTTTGACCTTGCCAGAAAGTGATAACGCAAAGTCATTCTCCAAATAAAGTGATATTCTTTAAAAGCATAATTATATTATGGGAAAAGATACCATCTGGTCACTGGAACAACTTTCGTGTGCTCGATTTCCTTCCTGTTTTGAATCAGAAGCAAAACTCCTTACAACTAGGAAGCAAGAACATAGCCGATAAATCCCTACACTAAACATGCTTATTTAAATATCTCTCTTTCTCCCCTCCCTCCCCTCCCCTCCCCCTCTACTCTCTCTCTCTTTCTCTCTTTCTTTTCTCTCTCCCTCTCTCTCTCTCTCTCTCTTTCAAATAAAAAAAAAGAAGCCGCCAACTGACTGTTAGAGGTTTTCTTTTTGCCGAACAACACTTGCAGCAGCTAGGCCCGAGACTGAAAAATGGCTCGTCAAAGAGTTGCCATCTGCACACGGTGAGAGTTAGTAGCGGTCTGTGGCACAAACTGGGTAATGGTTCAGTGGGAAATTCTACCGTCGTCAGGAGAACTTACAAAACTATGAAACTGAACTGAGCTGTCCAGATTAGTCTCTGTTACTTTAGAATTAAGCATGACACTCTGGCTGCTCTGTTGTCTCGAAACTATAATTTATCTCCGTTCAGGTGCATGTAGAACAGATGCAGTAAACGACTATTTCCATCCTTCCGAATGCCTTTCCCACGAAGCTGTTGCAAGACTGTCACAAGAAACTCATGAACATTCACAACCCAGTAGTACTTACGTGAACCATGATGACATTTTAGTCATCTCGATAGAATAATTTGAATATACATTTGACTTATTTACCATGTTATTCACAATTCACGATTAAAAACAATGTATTTTTTCAAAATTTATTCATTTATTTTATAATATTATTTATAAATATCATTTTCATTGACTATTTATTCTTACTGTGCTTACATCATATTCACTCATAATTTTTTAATTCACATGTATGCCCAGCATGACCACATAATGTGATATGAGTATCAAATATGTCTTAGAATCGATAGAGTAAAGAGTCTATACTAATTATTTGTATTTGATACATTGTGTCATTTGAGATTAGTCGTTTTTTTTTGGGGGGGGGGGGGGGGGGGGGGGGGGGGGGGGGGGGGGGGGGGGGGGGGGGGGGGGGTG